>JAFEMH010008364.1:0-39974 GCA_022495995.1 Adenophora triphylla var. japonica | reverse complement strand
ATGATCTTCTAAATTTATTTGTGTTAATGAAAAATGGCGTATGTGACTAATTGTGGTTTAAGGACTTACTAAAACGGTAAACAGCAATCCATTATGTCAATCTAAGTAATTTTTTGGAACTGTTGGTTAAAATGAAAATCAGAGATAGGAACCTATAAATTTAACTTGGAATTTCTCTAAAATCTTCCTTCTGGTAAACTTTACTTGAGAAAACTCTACAAGCGATAGATACAAATGATAAAAAGAACTACGAAAACAACAAAGCAACAATATGCAAATACTTAAAAAATAATAATTCATTTTAGTTTTAAATTAAAGATATAATAAATGTCCAATCTTTTATACAAAAAATTAGTAGTAAATAAAAAAATGGTGAAAATAATGTACATACCGGTATAATCATTTTCGAGACTTCCTCTTCTTGCGTATTATCGGTGACTTCTGTGATCTTCATTGTTCTTTGTAACTATTTATGCGGTTTCTTATTTGTTAAGATAATAGAATTTGATTAATTGAATGGAGTAAAGTAAAAAAAGTTCATGGAATATGATAGACACTTATATACTTTGACATGTGGTGCTTTATAGTGTATCGATGATGTGAAAATTATGCGAGGGGAATTCAAAGAGTCGAGTGAACCTATATATAAGAATTGTACTAAAAGTATTTTTAAAATACAATATTAGGTATAGATCATTAAGTGTAGTAACTTGATTTGTGAATGACAATTACCATTGTAGGGAGGAGCATGTTTTTGCTTTAACTATTTATTATCACGAGTTGTTGTCATGAAATTCTCTACTAAAAAGTTAGAGCATTAAGAGGAGCTTTCAATGTAAAGTTTAATATCTATCCATGGACTTAGCAAAGGAAGCTCATTCTTATTTTCCTCAGATGTTTCTTTCTCTTCCAAAAAGCCATAGAAAAACTGAAAACCACTAAGTTTCCTTCTAAAAATTCTAGCAAGTTCATTACCTTTTCGTTTTCAAAACCGATCGCGTATTCTTGTTCATGTGTGACGAGGGGAATGCGTAGTAGCCGATCAAATAAATATTTCATTTCGCTATTTAGGTAAGTTATGCCATGTCCCCTTCATGATTTCTTGCTCATTCCATGTTAATTTAACTCTTGTTGGTGTTTGAAAATGGTTGTTGGAAAGTTTGGAACCATTTTAGTTGAGTTGGAATGGTCATGGTAGGATTTGAGGAAAGATTTGGTAATAACTGAGAGTTGTCTAGGTTAAAATGGTGTATTTATGTAAAGTGAAGGTAGTTGTTTAATTATGGGTTGAATGGGTTGCATGGTAAATTGGCCAACTTTTCTTGACTTGGGAAGGTTATAAAATGATATTTGTACTTTTTACTTGGGTTAAAATGAGTATAGAATGGCTTGGTATGAGTTAGAGTAATGTTTGGTACATTTTATGTCTTTAAAAACGAGAGGACATTGGTTTAGGTCATTTGGGATTTTGGTTGATGATGTTCTTTGCTTGATTTCGGTTTTAAGGCGAGAGGGCACGACTTGTGCTACGTGGCATGAGTCGTCCCTTGAAGGTGGACTAGTCGTTCCTAACGAGGGACGACGCGTATCGAGGTGTGCATTGGGCATGATTCGTGCCACAGGGGCGCGCAGTCGTGCCACATACTGCCACATCGAAGCATTTTCCAAGGTCTAGAAACCTATTCAACCTAGGATATAAAGGAACCCTCTTTAACTAAGATTAAAGTAGAGCACTTTAACTATACAATGGTATCTTACTTGGTCAAAATGGAATTATGGAAGGGGTTTAAATATTGTTGGAAAATGGTTGTCATCCTTGATTTGTAACTTAACGAAAGTTATTCAAAATTGGTAATTTTATCTTGAACCTTTATAGAGGTTATTAATTGTTGTATATTGAGCATGTAGGGCTTGTTGGTTATATATTGTGCCTTACGTGATTTCATATACATGGTTTATGATTGTTGTTACATCCTTGAATGTTATTATAAAGGTGTAGACGATGTGTGTTGCACTTTTGATAATTGGTGGATATCTTTATGATGTGTTTGATTAGGGATCCATACTTTGGAATCATAAGTTTAATTGATTCAAGAATTGTTTAAGCTTTAATGCTAGTGTTCATGGATACTTGTTATCATTTGAATATCATTGTGATATGTTACGGGGGTATGGTTCCCTACTTTGGAATCATCGGTGATTGTAAGCAAGTATGTAGTCTTGTGCTTTTAATTGAAGTCCGAGATGGTGCTTGAATTGGGCGGTGTTATGGGACTATAATGGCACCCGAAGCCGAGTTCGTTAAAGTCCGTACCTTTGGTTCCTGTTCTTTGCCAGAAGCCATAGGCCGTGGTTTGGGAAGTAGTGGACTAGCTCGAGAAGTAGTCTAGTTGCAGCTATAGGATATGACTTTGTGTGATAGTCACATTTGTTGTTATTATTATGATTTGGTTCGGAACTATTTTTCGGCGGATGATGCTTGCTTGGATCATGATATCCTTTTGAGGATTAAACCTTGGCTCGGTATCCTTCTCGGTGTTACAATATTGCACTTATGTGTTTATGTATATGTCTTTCTTTGTGTTGATAAGAATATGATATATATGATGATTGTTGTTATATGCTTTCATATTATGATTGCATATCATATTCTTTGCATACATAATAACTTCTTGAGATTTTTCTCACCCCCGATCCTTTTATTGCTTTCTTAGATAGAGGAGAGCCGGGGCTAGGCCACGTTGACCACGTGAGGGCGCCTTAGAGTTGGGTGGTATTTTGTTGAGTATTGTATGGTTGGTTACATTATGTAAATGTAAATCTTGGGGTAGTATCCTAGACTTGATGTTGTTCTTATTTTTGCAACTTAGTAAGGTTTGTAAATATCTTTAAATTTGGGAACTAGGTTCCTTGTGTTGTAAAATAACTTTGTGTGTGGTTTGTAAATGTTTTGAAAGTTGAATGGTTTGTACTTGAAAGTCTTTACATTTAACGAGGTCTTTAAAAATGATAAAGTTTCAAAGGACATTTGAAAAGTTTTAAAAATAAAGGCGTCTTCCGAGCGTGTTCCGAACGTGGGGCGAGGTAGGTCTCCTGGGTTCGGGCGCGACGGTTAATATCGAGCCTTAGGTTTAGATATTCTAGAATGACTACGTGACCTAGGAGGGTAGTATGGATTGAGTGAGTGACGTTAAATGTTTTATGCAGGTACTAAATCATTATTGCAGGGGCAGAAGGTGACCCGATCAGACCTTTAGGCCGTGGAAATGTTCGAGAGGAGACCCGGGAGATGTTCCAAGGAATGTTAGAAGTGGCTATGAAGGTCATGAATGATCAAAGAAAGCAAGGAGAGCAAGCGGCGCGAGGGTTGGATTAGAAGCGGTTTTTGAAGGCTGAAACCTATTGGTTATGCGGGTGAGTCGAATGTGTTAAAGGCGGAGAGATGGATATAGGCAATGGAGAAAATCTTTGATGTGTTGAGGTGTGCGAAGATGAGCGAGTCGGATTCGCGACTTACAAGTTTTTAAGTGCGGCGGAGCATTGGTGGAGAACTTTAAAAGCAAGTTGGGATGAGGCTCATATTTCGTACACTTGGGACAATTTTCTAAGAAAGTTCAAGTAGCACTTTATTCCGACGGTGGATCAAGACAAGAAGGAGAGAGAATTTCTTAACACTGGAAGCGAGGAATGTATTGACGGTGGCTCGGTAAGTGGCAGTATACGAAATTAGCGAGATATTGCACTCATTTGGTGTCAGCCGAAGAGAAGAAGGCTATGAGATTTGTGCGAGGCTTGACGACGGTGATCCGTACTCGGTTAGTATCCCACAAGTTTTAAAATTTGCAAGATGCGTGGATCGTGCTTACCATGTGGAGCACGACATTGAAGATCATAAGAGGAAAATGGAAGTAGTAAGTAGGAAGGCAAGGAGGACAAAATAGATCCCATCAGCAAGGTCGAGATAGTCGAGAAGGGTAAGGATCGACATCACAATTCGAGAGACGGCCGCAAGGTCAATCTAGTGTTCGAAGACAGGGTTTCATTTCAGGGAATGTACCAAATAAAGTTTGTAGTTATTTTCAAAAGGAGGGACATATCGAGGATAATTGTTGGAAGAAACAGGGTAAATGTTTGAATTGTGGACAGTTGGGACATTTCCGGAAGGATTGTCCAAAGTCAAAGAAGCAACCATCCCAGGAAGTGGGCCGGGACTTCTCGGGGCGAGAGAGATTCTTCGGGGAGGCCTACAAGTTCGGGGTCGGGTCTTTGCGGTGAATCGACAACAAGCGGAAGATTCCTCCAACGTCATCGGAGGTATTATTTCTATAGCAAGGATGAGAGCACGTGCGGCTAATAGACCACAGCTCATCTCATTCGCATGTGTCCATGCATTTTGCATCGAAATTACCTGTTTCTTTGGAATCTATGCCTTATATGCTAGAAGTGTCAACTCCGATGGGAGAGTGTTTAGTAAATGATGAGGTGTTACGTGCATGTGATGTGCATATTTGTGATCATGTTTTACCTGCTGACTTGGTAGTGTTGCCTATGCATGATTTTGATGTTATTTTGGGTATGGATTGGCTAAGCGGAAATACCATGCTTTAGTCGATTGTCATAAGAAGGTTGTTACCTTTTCGGTTCCGAATATGCCTAAGTTTATTTTGAGGCTATTCCTTCGGTTGGGACTATTCGTGTCATTTCTTATGTGAAAGCTAGAAAGTTGTTGCTTCGTGGTTGTACGGGATTCTTGGCTAGTGTCTTATATACTACTAAAGAGTTGCACGACTTTGGGGATGTACCAATAGTTAAGGAGTTTCGAGATGTGTTCTCTTCGAGTATGTGATGCCTACGGATAGAGATAGAGTTTGGGATTGAATTGCTTTCGGTACGGCTCAGATATCCAAGGCACTTTGTATAGATGGCTCCGGCTGAATTGAAAGAGTTGAAAGCTCGGTTGTAGGAGTTGCTTGATCGGGGATTCATCCGAACGAGTGTCTCGCCGTGGGGATCTCGGTATTGTTTTGTTAGGAAGAAAGATGGGTCGTTGAGACTTTGTATTGATTACCGACAGTTGAACCAGTGACGGTAAAGAACAAATACCCTCTACCTCATATTGATGACCTATTTGATCAATTGCAAGGTGCAAAGCCAGTTTTCTAAGCTTGATTTGAGAAGCGGATACCATCGGTGAAAGTTCGTCTGAGGATGTTTCCAAGACGGCTTTTCGGTACTCGGTATGGTCACTTCGTTTCTTGTAATGCCTTTTGGTTTAACGAATGCTCAGTTTGTTTTCATGGATTTGATGAATCGAGTTTTAAACCTTATCTTGATACTTTCGTTGTTGTGTTTTATTGATGACATTCTCGTCTATTCTAAATCTCGGGAGGAACATGAACAACACTTGAGAATGGTTTTGACGGTACTTCGGGAGAAGCAGTAGTTTGCTAAATTTTGTAAGTGTGCGTTTTGGCTTGAGGAGGTTTCTTTTCTGGGCCATGTTGTTTCAAAGGACAGAATTTCAGTTGATCCTTCCAAGATTAAAGCCGTGGTTTGTTGGAAAAGGCTGGAATCAGTTACCGAGATTCAGAGTTTTCTAGGGTTGGCCGGGTATTATAGAAGATTCATAAAAGGGTTTTCAAAGATTGCTACTCCGTTGACTCAGTTGACTCGGAAGAATATACCTTTTGTGTGGAGTGAGAAGTGCCAAGATAGTTTTGAGGAATTGAAGAAGAGATTGACATCGGCACCTGTCCTTGTTCTACTAATGGGAACGATGGTTGGTTATTTACTGTGATGCTTTGAAGGATGGCTTGGGATGTGTGTTAATGCAAAATGGGAAGGTTATTGCTTATGCCTCTAAGAAGTTGACCTCGTGTGAACAGAACTATCCGACACATGATATGGAGCTTGCAGCTATCGTCTTCGCATTTCACAAATGGAAGCATTATCTTTACGGAGCCAAGTTTGAAATTTTCACAGACCATAAAAGTTTGAAATATCTTTTCTCGCAAAAGGAGTTGAACAATAGGCAGCGGAGATGGATGGAGTTGTTGAAGGATTATGATTTCACCATTTCTTATCACCCGGGCAAAGCTAATGTTGTGGCGGATGCTATCAGTAGGAAATCGTATGTCGCTTCCTTGATGGTTCGGGAATGGAAGATGTTGGGAAGATGCTCGTGATTGGTGTCCCCGAGAGTCAATGCATGGCGCTATCTTTGCAAGTATGAGTGCCTTACCAAGTTTGATCCAATAAATAAAGGAGGGTCAAATTGGTGATTTAGAGTTGAAGAAGGTGGTGGATCGATTGTGGATGGAAAATTTAAAGAGTTTTCCCTTAGTCCCGAGGAGTGTTGAGATAGAGGTCGATTGTGTGTGCCAAATATGGAGGAGGTGAAGCGTCAAGTTCTAGATGAAGGCCATAAGTCCAAGTATACCATTCACCCCGGGAGTACAAAAATGTATCAAAATTTGAAACAACATTTTTGGTGGAATAACATGAAGAGGGAAATAGCAGATTATGTGTCCAAGTGTTTGATGTGTCAGCAAGTGAAAGCGGAACACCAAAGACCCGCCGATTTGCTTCAGCCATTAGAGATTCCGAAGTGGAAGTGGGTGCATATTACCATGGATTTTGTCATGGGATTGCCTCGGACGAGTCGGAAGCATGATGCAGTTTGGGTAATTGTAGACAGGTTGACTAAGTCCGCTCATTTCCTACCTATTGAGATTAGCTATTCGATGGACAGGCTTGCGTGGTTGTATATTTCCGAGATAGTGAGATTGCACGGGGTTCCGGTTAGCATTGTGTCAGATCGTGATCCTCGCTTTACTTCTAGATTATGGCAAGCATTGCAAAAAGATTTGGGGTCAGAGTTGAGATTTAGTACAACTTTCCATCCTCAGGCTGATGTCCAATCCGAGAGAACGATTCAGATTCTGGAAGATATGTTGCGAGCTTGTTCAGTTGATTTCTCGGATTCTTGGGATGTTCATCTACCTCTTGTTGAGTTTTCCTGCAACAATAGTTATCAATCGAGCATTGAGATGGCACCTTATGAAACATTATACGAGAGGAAGTGTAGGTCTCCGATTTGTTGGGATGAAGTGGGTGAAGCTAAGATTTGGGGTATTGATATGGTTCGGGATTCAGTTGAGAAGGTCAAAATTATTCGTGAACTTAGGTTGATTACGGCCCGAGTAGACATAAAAGTTATGCTGATCATAGAAAGTGAGACCTTGAGTTTCAAGTAGGTGACTTAGTATTTTTGCGGGTTTCGCCAAAGGTGGGAATTAAGAGGTATGGTAAGAAGGGTAAATTAGCTCCGAGATTTGTTGGGCCTTTTGAGATTTTAGAAAGAGTGGGAAATTTTAGCATATCTTCTTGCTTTACCTTCATCTCTTGGGAAAATGCATAGTGCATTTCATGTTTCAATGCTACGGAAGTATGTTTATGATCCTTCTCGAAGTATTCAAAGGGATTCCAGGGATATAGAGCCGAATATGTCTTACGTGGAGCGGTCGGTTCAAGTTATTGATAGTAAGGTGCAAGAGCGAAATAAGAGTATTCCTCTTGTGAGAGTGGTTTGGAGGAACCATGATGTGGAAGAATCTACTTGGGAGCTCTGGGAGGAGATGGAGCGGAAATATCCTTGGTTGTTCGATGTTCATGGTAAGTCAAGTTAAAATTCGGATCGAATTTTCTTTTAGGGGGAGTGAATGTCAGGACTCGAATCCTAGACATTATTTAAAATATGCTTGAACTTGTTACGTTCGCATGTATTCCAATTTTTAAAAATGTTTTGCATTTTGTTGTGACAATTATGTGGTAGTTACAATTTGAGTAAACTGCTTTTTCGCCCCTCGTACTATCGTTTCAACATCAATTTGACCCTCGTACTATTGAAACGGCAAATGTATGATGCGTACTATAGTTTTATTAAGCAAATTAACCAATGTTCCTAACGTCAGTTATGTATTTAACGAAACTGTCCAACTAAACAACCGTTGACCAAGTCAATGCATACGTGGGGCAGTTGATTGGACAATTTTAACTCCTTAAAAAAAACTCAATAAAATAACAATAATAATAATAAAAATAATAATAATAATATTAATAATAAAATAATAATAATAATAAAATAATAATAAAAATATTAATAAAATAATAATAATAATAAAATAATAATAATAATAATAATAATAATAATATAATAATAATAATAATAATAATAATAATAATAATAATAATAATAATAATAATAAATAATAATAATAATAAAATAATAATAATAATAATAATAAAATAATAATAATAAATGTCAAAAAATATTTTAATCTATTTTTAAATTTATTATTTTTGAATATTCATTTTGAGACGGAGGAAATATCATTATAATTTTTTTTTTTAATTTTGATTCTCCATTTCAGACCACCATTACCACCATCCAACCTCACCACAGCCATTTTGACCACCACCGTCGCTCCACCCTCTACCAATGCCCCGTCATTACACCATTAATACCGATTAAAGTACCACTATCTAGCAAAAATACAAAACAAAAATAACTCAAACCTAATTGAAAAACCATCAAATTCCCATATCTGTTAGAGGTAGGGTAGAAGAGAAGGGGGTTTTGTTTGTTGCACCAAACTCGAAAATTAAAATAGTGGAGACGATGGCTATCAGGGGGAGGAAGGATTAGGAGGCGGCGGCACAGAGAAGGGAGACAAAGACAAATCCGACCGCTACAATCCATCTCAGATCTGAAAACCCAAGTACCGCTCCACACTATCATCCATCTCCCAAGGCATCGAACAACGCCGAGTAGCAATGGAGCGCTTCCACGAACCGCCCAAGAAAACTACCGCCATTGGAAGAGGAAGAAAAGGGGGAAGGAAGAGATGGGGAAAATGAAGGGTTGGTTCAGGGAGAGGGACAGAGGGTGGGTGGGTGGTTTTGATTAAGTATTTTTTTTCCTTTTTTCTTTTTTTTCCTTTTTTCTTTTTTCTTATTATTATTATTATTATTATTATTATTATTATTATTATTATTATTATTATTATTATTATTATTATTATTATTATTATTATTATTATTATTATTATTATTATTTTATTATTATTTTATTATTATTATTATTATTATCATTTTATTATTAATATTTTATTATTATTATTATTATTATTATTATTATTATTATTTATTATTATTTTATTATATTATTATTATTATTATTATTATTATTATTATTATTATTATTATTATTATTATTATTATTATTATTATTATTATTATTATTATTATTTTATTGAGTTTTTTTTAAGGAGTTAAAATTGTCCAGTCAGCTGCCACGTATGCATTGACTTGGTCAACGGTTGCTTAGTTAGACAGTTTCGTTAAATACATAACTGACGTTAGAAACATTGGTTAATTTGCTTAATAAAACTATAGTACGCATCATACATTTGCCGTTTCAATAGTACGAGGGTCAAATTGATGTTGAAACGATAGTACGAGGGGCGAAAAAGCAGTTTACTCGTTACAATTTTTATAAATTATATGCTAATTTACATATATGAATAAATGAAAATAATTATGTAATGTCTTAATAGAAAATTAGGAGAGTGTAGTATTAATTTGTTATTAACCTTGAGGTGGTTTAGTGTGAAGAATAAAAATTAAAGGTGTTAGTGCTTTTGTATTAGACATTAGAGGAGCTTTAATGTAAAGTTTAATATCTATCCATGGACTTAGCAAAGGAAGCTCATTCTTATTTTCCTCAGTGTTCTTTCTCTTCCAAAAGCCATAGAAAAACCAAACCCTAAGTTTCCTTCTAAAAATTCTAGCAATTTTATTACCTTTTCGTTTTCAAAACCGATCGCGTATTCTTGTTCGTGGTGACGAGGGGAACGCGTAGAGCCGATCAAATAAATATTTCATTACGCACTATTTCAGTAAGTTATTATGACCCCCTTCAATTTCTTGCTCATTCCATGTTAATTTAACTCTTGTTGGTGTTGAAATGGTTGTTGGAAAGTTTGGAACCATTTTAGTTGAGTTGGAATGGTCATGGTAGGATTTGAGGAAAGATTTGGTAATAGCAAGGTTGTCTAGGTTAAAATGGTGTTATAAAGTGAAGGTAGTTGTTTAATTATGGGTTGAATGGGTTGCATGGTAAATTGGCCAACTTTTCTTGACTTGGAAGGTTATAAAATGATATTTGTACTTTGTACTTGGGTTAAAATGAGTATAGAATGGCTTGGTATGAGTTAGAGTAATGTTTGGGTACATTTTGTTTTATGTCTTTAAAAACAGAGGACATTGGTTTGGGTCATTTGGGATTTTGATTGCGATGTTCTTAGCTGTGATTTACGGTTTGCGGGCGAGAGGCACGACTGCGTGCTTTCTATGGCACGAGTCGTCCCTTGAAGGTGGACTAGTCGTGCCTAAGGAGGGAAGACTGTATCTGAGGGGTGTGCATTGGGCACGAGTCATGCCCTGGGGCACGAGTCATGCCCTGCCCTGCCACCTCTGAAGCATTTTCGAAGGTCTAGAAACATATTCAACCTAGGATATAAATGATGTTGGAATATTGGGAAAATATTAGGGTGTGAATTGAAAAGTCAAAGGTCTAAAATTGAAAAGACACGACTGTTCAAATTCTTTGAACTGCTCGGCCGAGCAAGGCATAAGCCTCGGCCGAGCATGACAGACCAGAAACTATCATCCTCTGTTGGCCTCTGCTCAGGCGAGTCACCAAAGTGCTCGGCCAAGCAACTTGCTTGTGCTCGGGCGAGGCACCAATGGTGCTCGACCGAGCAGATGCTCTCCGTTCAGATTAAAGTCTGAATAGGTGTCAGCTTGAAAGGGTGTGACTTTTGTGGAAAAATCACAACTGATCTGGCTTGATTCTACCCTATATATAGATACCCCTATTCCTTCATTCAGTCATCAAGTAATTCATAAAGGTTGTTATCAAATCAAACACAAGAATTCAATTCTCTCTCTCCCTCATTCAAAGTGTTCTTGTTCGTTTCAAAGCGTTCATTCATCATTCCTTCTGTAAAGTTTGAAGACTAAGAGCAAGTCTTATTTTTGGTTCGCCTGACAAAGTTAGTTAAAGTGAACACTAACTCTTGGTAAAAAGCGTTGTATCTTGGGAGACATTCGCCATCGATCCGTTTGCACAATTACGGAGGTGAAATATTGTCTTAAGGAGATTTGCTTCGGCATACCTCGCTTTAATCTCCTTCATCTGTTTTTCGTATTGAAGATATCTAAACATATACCATACAACAATCTTAAGACAATATTTTCAGGTATTTTGTTTTGATTTTATCTTCTCTACTTCATGTTTTTCTTATTGAATTTTCTGTTTTCGTAACAGAAAATGGCTAATGGAAATGACTTCGTTAGTAGTGAGACTATTGCAACGAATACTAATGCAATAGGGAGTACATCAAGTGCTAATCAACTCATGATGCCACCGGCCTCGCAGTACGAGAAACCGGAGAAGTTCAATGGGGCTGATTTCAAACGTTGGCAACAGAAAATGTTGTTTTATCTCACAACGCTTGGACTAGTGAAATTCTTACGGGAAGAATGTCCCGTAGCGGCTGAAGGTGTAGTGGACAAGGCTACACAAATGGCTATTGATGCATGGAAACATGCAGATTATCTATGTCGGAACTACATCTTGAATGGACTAGACAACACATTGTATAATGTGTACTACTCCATTTAAACTGCAAAATGACTTTGGGATTCTCTCGACAAGAAATATAAAACCGAAGATGATGGAACAAAGAAGTTCTTTGTTGCAAAATTTTTGGATTTTAAAATGAATGATTCTAAAACTGCTATGAATCAGGTCGAAGAGATGCAAGTCCTATTGCATAACCTTGAAGCCGAAGGGATACAATTGGGTGAGTCCTTCCAAGTTGCATGTATGATTGAGAAGTTGCCTCCTTCATGGAGAGACTTCAAAATCTATCTCAAGCACAGGCACAAAGAGATGTCAATGGAAGATTTGCTAGTTCGTCTTCTCATTGAAGAAGACAATCGTAATGCTGAAAAGAGAGCCAATGCACGAAACATGGAAGCGAAGGCTAACATGGTGGAAGAATCCCGACCCAAGAACAACAAGAGGAAGCATGATGACTCTTCAAAGAAGAAGTCAAGTAATGACAGCAACAAACGCTTCAAGTTCAAAGGGGACTGCTACAATTGTGGGAAAAACGGTCATCGGGCAAAGGATTGTCGTAGCAAGAAGAAGAAGCCTCCCCAAGCAAACGTGACTGAAATAGATACTATATCTGCGGGTGTCTCGGAAGTAAGTCTGTCTGCCGTTGTATGTGAAGCTAACTTGGTGTCAAACGTCAAGGATTGGTGGGTGGACACCGGAGCCACTCGTCACATATGTGCCGACAAAAGCTTGTTCGCAGAATACAAGAAGATGGAACGTGAAGATTTTCTCTATATGGGAAATTCTGCAACTTCCAAGATTGAAGACATTGGGAAGGTGATCTAAAGTTCACATCGGGAAAGGAGATTACTCTCAACGATGTGATGCATGTACCCGACATAAGAAAGAATTTAATTTCTGGTTCTTTGCTTAGTAAGAAAGGCTTAAAAATTGTATTTGAATCTGATAAGTTTGTATTTACTAAGGGAGGCATGTATGTTGGAAAGAGATACTTGCTAGATGGCCTATTTAAGGCGAATGCTGTTGTAGTGGACAAGAAGTCCACATATTTGTACCCTCAAGTGATGAATAAAATTGACAATTCTATTTACTTGTGCGAGTCTTCTAATTTATGGCATGGTCGTTTAGGACATGTGAATCGTGCTTCTTTGAGAAAGCTTGTTGGTTTAGGACTTATTCCAAAACTTGACTCAATGAAAGGTCACAAATGCGAAGTTTGTGTTGAAGCAAAGTTTTCAAAGAAACCTTTTAAACCAGTTGAAAGGACTAGCCAACTGTTGGGATTAATCCATAGTGACTTATGTGATTTAAAGTTTGTCCCAACTCGAGGCGGTAAGAAATACTTTATTACTTTTATTGACGATCGAAGTAGATATTGTTATATCTATTTGCTAAGTAGTAAGGACGAAGCAATGGATGCTTTCACTACTTACAAAACTGAAGTTGAAAATCAACTTGAAAAGTCAATTAAAATATTAAGGTCCGATAGGGGTGGTGAATATGAATCAACGAAATCTAGTAACCTATGTTCCAAATTCGGTATCATTCAAACAACTACACCCTATACTCCACAGCAAAATGGTGTTGCTGAGAGGAAAAATAGAACTATCAAGGATATGGTTAACTGTATGCTTGGAAGTTCGGGTTTACCACAGAACTTGTGGGGGGAAGCGGTGTTGTCCGCTAACTTTGTGTTGAATAGGATTTCACACAAGAAAACTGGTTCTATACCATATGAATTGTGGAAAGGAAGAAAGCCTTCCTATAAATTCCTCAAAGTGTGGGGGTGTCTCGCAAAGGTTGCCGTTCCACCTCTTAAACGGTCAAAGTTAGGACCTAAGACCGTTGACTGTGTATTTATTGGATATGCAATGAATATCAGTGCATATAGATTCTTAGTACACAAATCTGAAGTAAATGATATTCATGTCAATACAATAATTGAATCTCGTGACGCTGAATTTTTTGAGGACGTGTTCCCTATGAAAAAGGATATTTGTGAAAATACTCCTAAGAGACCACGCGAAAAAACTTCTGAAAACAATGAAGATGTTGAACCAAGAAGAAGCAAGAGAGCTAAAATTGCTAAAACTTTTGGTCCAGATTTTATCTCTAACTTTATGATTGAAGATGAGCCTCAATCATTTAAGGAAGTCATGGACAACTCTGAATCCACATTCTGGAAAGAAGCTGTAAATAGTGAGATTGAATCCATTTTAAGTAACAACACTTGGCAAGTGGTTGATCTTCCAAAGGGTTCTAAACCAATAGGATGCAAATGGATTTTCAAAAGGAAATTAAGACCGGATGGTTAAGGTGGACAAATCTGAGGCTCGTCTTGTTGCAAAAGGATATCGTCAAATGGAAGGATTTGACTTCTTTGACACATACTCTCTGTTACAAGAATAACTTCAATTCGAATCTTAATAGCCATTGCGGCTTTGTATAATCTGCATATACATCAAATGGATGTAAAGCGCATTTTTGAATGGTGATTTGAATGAAGAAATTTACATGGAGCGGCTGAAGGTTTCAAAGTAAAAGGACAAGAGCACAAGGTATGCAAACTTGTTAAGTCCTTGTATGGCTTGAAGCAAGCTCTAAACAATGGCATGAGAAATTTGACAATGTCATGATTAGGAATGGTTTTATCACAAATGAATGTGATAAATGTGTATACTCAAAAAATTTGGTAACACATATGTATTTGTTTGTTTATATGTAGATGACATGCTCATATTTGGTCATGACATTGATGTTATAAATAAAACAAAGAAAATGTTTACCAATAACTTTGATATGAAATATATGGGTGAAGCGAGATGTAATCTTGGGAATGAAAGTCTCAAGAACATCGAATGGAATTAGTTTATCTCAAACACATTATGTTGATAAAATGATTGAGAGATTTAATTCTCATGGAATTAAAGAAACTAATAATCCATTTACGCCCCATATAGTTCTTCATAAGAATACTTTGGGAATGCAAAGCAACGGTTAGAGTATTCTCAAATCATTGGAAGCCTAATGTACTTAATGCGGTGCACAAGGCCGGATATAGCTTATCTTTGTAAGTAAGTGAGTCGTTTTACTAGTAATCCTAATAATGAGCATTTGAATGCATTATTAAGAGTTTTAGGATACATAAAACGAACTAGAGAGTATTCATTGCACTATAGCAATTATCCTCCAGTAGTTGAAGGATATAGTGATGCAAATTGGATATCTGATACAGATGAATCCAAGTCTACTAGTGGCAATGTATTTACTCTTGGTGGAGGTGCCATATCATGGAAATCTTCTAAGCAAACATGTATAGCTCGATCAACGATGGAATCTGAGTTTATTGCTTTAGATAAAGCTGGTGAAGAAGCCGAATGGCTTAGACACTTTTTAGAAGATATTCCTCTATGGCCAAAACCCGTGCCTGCTATATGTATACACATTGATAATCAAGCAACTATAGCAAGGGCATATAATTTTATATACAACGAAAAATATCGACACATACGTCGTAGACATAACACCGTTAGACAATTACTCTCCAACGGAACGATTTCGATTGATTTCGTGCGATCAAAGGATAACCTAGCGGATCCATTTACTAAAGGTTTATCTAAGGAGAGAATAAACTGTGCATCAGAAGAAATGGGGCTAAAGCCTATACAAATATAAATCAACTTGATGGAAACCTAACCTGGCGACTGGAGATCCCACAGACTAGGTTCAATAGGAAAAACAAGTCATGATTGATTTGAGGGAAGAACTTGGAAGTTTATCTTCATCCCATTTCTATATATGAAGCAAAAGTGCTACCTACAAATTGGTAGAGGTTAAGCTATTGCTTTTAATGATGACTATATCTTGTTAACAAGTACAAGTGGGGTAATGTAGGATACTCTTTATAGCACATCACCTATGTTAGTGTGAACATGGCCGGTTCATTGAGAATTTTACTTAGGCAAATTCTCTAAAGCACTCGCAGAACCAAGAAAGTTCAGGGCCGAAATAATGAACACAATAGAGAACCAAAATCTGATATGAGATTTAAATGTGTTTGGTCTATTGTTTAAGCTTACAATAACGTCTGACAGTTCAATACGTTACGTACACTGATCAGCCAAGTAAGCTCTATAGATTCTTACTAAAGAAGGTTCAAAGCGAAAGCCACCTATCTTGATGCATTTACTTCTCAGCTATGCTCTTCTTCTTCTTTCTTTTCCGTGTCAACTTCTTCCATTCATGTGGGGGATTTTTGGAATATTGGGAAAATATTAGGGTGTGAATTGAAAAGTCAAAGGTCTAAAATTGAAAAGACACGACTGTTCAAATTATTTGAACTGCTCGGCCGAGCAAGGCATAAGCCTCGGTCGAGCATGACAGACCAGAAACTATCATCCTCTGTTGGCCTCTGCTCGGGCGAGTCACCAAAGTGCTCGGCCGAGCAACTTGCCTGTGCTCGGGCGAGGCACCAATGGTGCTCGGCCGAGCAGATGCTGTCCGTTCAGATTAAAGTCTGAATAGGTGCCAGCTTGAAAGGGTGTGACTTTTGTGGAAAAATCACAACTGATCTGGCTTGATTCTACCCTATATATAGAGACCCCTATTCCTTCATTCAGTCATCAAGTAATTCATAAAGGTTGTTATCAAATCAAACACAAGAATTCAATTCTCTCTCTCCCTCATTCAAAGTGTTCTTGTTCGTTTCAAAGCGTTCGTTCATCATTCCTTCTGTAAAGTTTGAAGACTAAGAGCAAGTCTTATTTTGGTTCGCCCGACAAGGTTAGTTAAAGTGCACACTAACTCTTGGTAAAAAGCGTTGTATCTTGGGAGACATTCTCCATCGATCCGTTTGCACAATTACGGAGGCGAAATATTGTCTTAAGGAGATTTGCTTCGGCATACCTCGCTTTAATCTCCTTCATCTGTTTTTTCGTATTGAAGATATCTAAACATATACCATACAACAAATGAACCCTCTTTAACTAAGATTAAAGTAGAGCACTTTAACTATACAATGGTATCTTACTTGGTCAAAATGGAATTATGGAAGGGGTTTAAATATTGTTCGGAAAATAGTTGACAGCCTTGATTTGTAACTTAACCAAAGTTATTCAAAATTGGTAATTTGATCTTGAACCTTTATAGAGGTTATTAATTGTTGTATATTGAGCATGTGGGGCTTATTGGTTATATATTGTGCCTTACGTGATTTCATATACATGGTTTATGATTGTTGTTACATCCTTGAATGTTATTATAAAGGTGTAGACAATGTGTGTTGCACTTTTGATAATTGTTGGACATCTTTATGATGTGTTTGATTAGGATTCCCTACTTTTGAATCCTAAGTTTAATTGATTCAAGGATTGTTTAGCTTTAATGCTAGTGTTCATGGATACTTGTTATCATTTGAATATCATTGTGATATGTTACAGGGGTATGGTTCCCTACCTTGGAATCATCGGTGATTGTAAGCAAGTATGTAGTATTGTGCTTTTAATTCAAGTCCAGATGGTGCTTGAATTGGGCAGTGCTACGGGACTATAATGGCACCCGAGCCGAGTTCGTTATAGTCCATACACTGGTTCCCTGTTTGCCCAGCCATAGGCCATGGTTTGGGAGTAGTGGACTAGCTCAAGAAGTAGTCTAGTTGCACTATGGGATATGACTTTGTGTCATAGTCCTGTTTGTTGTTGTTATTATGATTTGGTTCCGGAACTTTTTCTTCAGTGGATGATGCTGCTTGGATCGTGATATCCTTTTGAGGATTAAACCTTGGCTCAGTATCCTTCTCAGTGTTACAATATTGCACTTATGTGTTTATGTATATATCTTTCTTTGTGTTGATAAGAATGTGATATATATATGATGATTGTTGTTATATGCTTCATATTATGATTGCATATCATATTGCTGCATACATAATAACTTACTGAGATTTTTCTCACCCCGTCCTTTTATTGCTTTCTTAGATAGAGGAGAGCCCGGGGCTAGGCCACGTTGACCACGTGAGGACACCGAGTTGGGTGGTATTTTGTTCAAGGTATTGTATGGTTGGTTACATTATGTAAATGTAAATCTTTGATGTTGTTCTTATTTTTGCAAATTAGTAAGGTTTGTAAATATCTTTAAATTTGGGAACTAGGTTCCTTGTGTTGTAAAATAAATTTGTGTGTGGTTTGTAAATGTTTTGAAAGTTGAATGGTTAGTACTTGAAAGTCTTTACATTTAACAGGTCTTTAAAAATGATAAAGTTTCAAAAGGACATTTCGAAAAGTATTAAAAATAAAGGCGTCTTCCGAGCGTGTTCCGAACGTGGGGCCAAGTAGGTCTCCGGTTCGGGGCGCGATAGTTGGTATCAGAGCCTTAGGTTTAGATATTCTAGAATGACTACGTGACCTAGGAGGGTAGTATGGATTGAGTGAGTGACGTTAAATGTTTTATGCAGATACTAAATCATTATGGCATGGGCAGAAGGTGACCCGATCGGACCTTTAGGCCATGGAAATGTTCGAGAGGAGACCCGGGAGATGTTCCAAGGAATGTTAGAAGCGGCTATGAAGGCCATGAATGATCAAAGACAGCAAGGAGAGCAAGCAGCGCCAAGGGTTGGATTAGAGCAGTTTTTGAAGCTGAAACCTATTGGTTATGCGGGTGAGCCGGATGTGTCAAAGGCGGAGAGATGGATAGATGCAATGGAGAAAATCTTTGATGTGTTGAGGTGTACTGAAGATGAACGATACAGATTCGCAGCTTACAAGTTTTCTGGTGCGGCGGAGCATTGGTGGAGAACTTTAAAAGCAAGTTGGGATGAGGCTCATGTTCCGTATTGGGATAATTTTCTAAGAAAGTTCAAGGAGCACTTTATTTCGACGGTGGATCAAGACAAGAAGGAGATAGAATTTCTTAACCTGGAGCAGAATGTATTGACAGTGGCTCAGTATGTGGCCAAGTATACGGAATTAGCGAGATATTGCACTCATTGGTGTCAACCGAAGAGAAGAAGGCTATGAGATTTGTGCGAGGCTTGAAGACAGTGATCCGTGCTCAGTTAGTATCCCACAAGTTTTAAAATTTGCAAGATGTCGTGGATCGTGCTTACCATGTGGAGCACGACATTGAAGATCATAAGAGGAAAATGGAAGTAGTAAGTACCGGAAGGCAAGGAGGACAAAATAGATCCCATCAACAAGGTCGAGATAGTCGAGGAGGGTAAGGATCGACATCACAATTCACAGGACAGCCGCAAGGTCAATCTAGTGTTCGAAGACAGGGTTTCATTTCAGGGAATGTACCAAAGAAAGTTTGTAGTTATTGTCAAAAGGAGGGACATATCAAGGATAATTGTTGGAAGAAACAGGGTAAATGTTTGAATTGTGGACAATTGGGACATTTCCAGAAGGATTGTCCAAAGTCAAAGAAGCAACCATCCGGAAGTGGAGCTGGGACTTCTCAGGGGCATAAGAGAGATTCTTCGGGGAGGCCTAAAGTTCGGGGTCGGGTCTTTGCGGTGAATCAACAACAAGCGGAAGATTCCTCCAACGTCATCGAAGGTATTATTTCTATAGCAAGGATGAGAGCATGTGCACTAATAGACCCTGGCTCATCTCATTCGTATGTGTCCATGCATTTTTGCATCGAAATTACCTGTTTTTGTGGAATTTATGCCTTATGTGCTAGAAGTGTCAACTCCGATGGGAGAGTGTTTAGTAACTGATGAGGTGTTATGTGCCTGTGATGTGCATATTTGTGATCATGTTTTACCTGCTGACTTGGTAGTGTTGCCTATGCATGATTTTGATGTTATTTTGGGTATGGATTGGCTAAGAAAATACCATGCTTTTGTCTATTGTCATAAGAAGGTTGTTACCTTTTCAGTCCCGAATATGCCTAAGTTTATTTTTGAGGCTATTCCTTCGGTTGGCACTATTCGTGTCATTTCTTATGTGAAAGCTAGAAAGTTGTTGCTTCGTGGTTGTACGGGATTCTTGGCTAGTGTCTTAGATACTACTAAAGGGTTGCCTGACTTTGGGGATATACAAATAGTTAAGGAGTTTTCGGATGTGTTCTCTTCCGAGTATGTGATGCCTCCGGATAGAGAGATAGAGTTTTGGATTGAATTGCTTTCGGGTACAGCTCCGATATCCAAGGCACTGTATAGAATAGCTCCAGCTGAATTGAAAGAGTTGAAAGCTCAGTTGCAGGAGTTGCTTGATCGGGGATTCATCCGACCGAGTGTCTCGCCGTGGGGAGCTCCGGTATTGTTTGTTAGGAAGAAAGATGGGTCGTTGAGACTTTGTATTGATTATCGACAGTTGAACCAATTGACGGTAAAGAACAAATACCCTCTACCTCATATTGATGACCTATTTGATCAATTGCAAGGTGCGACAGTTTTTTCTAAGCTTGATTTGAGAAGCGGATACCATCAGCTGAAAGTTCATCCTGAGGATGTTTCCAAGACAGCTTTTCGTACTCAGTATGGTCACTTTGAATTTCTTGTCATGCCTTTTGGTTTAACGAATGCTCCAACTGTTTTCATGGATTTGATGAATCGAGTTTTTAAACCTTATCTTAATACTTTCGTTGTTGTGTTTATTGATGATATTCTCGTCTATTCTAAATCTCGGGAGGAACATGAACAACACTTGAGAATGGTTTCGACGGTACTTCGGGAGAAGCAGTTGTTTGCTAAATTTAGTAATTGTGCGTTTTGGCTTGAAGAGGTTTCTTTCCTAGGCCGTGTTGTTTCAAAGGGCGGAATTGCAGTTGATCCTTCCAAGATTGAAGCCGTGTTTAGTTGGAAAAGGCCGGAATCAGTTACCGAGATTCGGAGTTTTCTAGGTTTGGCCGGGTATTATAGAAGATTCATAAAAGGGTTTTCAAAGATTGCTACTCCGTTGACTCGGAAGAATATACCTTTTGTGTGGAGTGAGAAGTGCCAAGATAGTTTTGAGGAATTGAAGAAGAGATTGACATCGGCACCTGTCCTTGTTCTATCAAATGGGAACGATGGGTTGGTTATTTACTGTGATGCTTCGAAGGAAGGCTTGGGATGTGTGTTAATGCAAAATGGGAAGGTTATTGCTTATGACTCTAGGAAGTTGACCTCGTGTGAACAGAACTATCCGACACATGATATGGAGCTTGCAGCTATCGTCTTCGCATTGCATAAATGGAAGCATTATCTTTATGGAGCCAAGTTTGAAATTTTCACAGACCATAAAAGTTTGAAATATCTTTTCTCGCAAAAGGAGTTGAACAATAGGCAGCGGAGATGGATGGAGTTGTTGAAGGATTATGATTTCACCATTTCTTATCTCCCGGGCAAAGCTAATGTTGTGGCAGATGCTATCAGTAGGAAATCGTATGTCGCTTCCTTGATGGTTCGGGAATGGAAGATGTTGGAAGATGCTCGTGATTGGTGTCCCCGAGAGTCAAGGCATGGCGCTATCTTTGCAAGTATGAGTGCCTTACCAAGTTTGATCCAACAAATAAAGGAGGGTCAAATTGGTGATTTAGAGTTGAAGAAGGTGGTGGATCAGATTGTGGATGGAAAATTTAAAGAGTTTTCCCTTAGTCCCGAGGGAGTGTTGAGATATAGAGGTCAATTGTGTGTGCCAAATATGGAGGAGGTGAAGCGTCAAGTTCTAGATGAAGGCCATAAGTCCAAGTGTACCATTCACGGGAGTACGAAAATGTATCAAAATTTGAAACAACATTTTTGGTGGAATAACATGAAGAGGGAAATAGCAGATTATGTGTCTAAGTGTTTAACGTGTCAGCAAGTGAAAGCGGAACACCAAAGACCCGCCGGTTAGCTTCAGCCATTAGAGATTCCGGAGTGGAAGTGGGAGCATATTACCATGGATTTTGTCACGGGATTGCCTCGAACGAGTCGGAAGCATGATGCAGTTTGGGTAATTGTAAACAGGTTGACTAAGTCCGCTCATTTCCTACCTATTGAGATTAGCTATTTAGTACAACATTCCATCCTCAGGCTGATGTCCAATTCGAGAGAATGATTCTGATTCTGGAAGATATGTTGCGAGCTTGTTCAGTTGATTTCTCGGATTCTTGGGATGTTCATCTACCTCTTGTTGAGTTTTCCTACAACAATAGTTATCAATCGAGCATTGAGATGGCACCTTATGAAGCATTATACGGGAGGAAGTGTAGGTCTCCGATTTGTTGGGATGAAGTGGGTGAAGCTAAGATTTGGGTTAGTGATATGGTTCGGGATTCAGTTGAGAAGGTCAAAATTATTCGAAACCGGTTAATTACGGCACTGTAACGATGTGTACCCTTCGCGGAAAAAATTCGATTTTTCGTTTCTTTGAAAACCAAATAAAACCGGAAAAAATGGAGTCGCCACGCCATTTTTGTTTTAAGGGCCAAAACTTTGAAAAATGCCCGCAATAAGAGATTTGGGTTCAGAGGTCACGTTACACGCCGGGAAGAACGTTAGTGTTCACCCGGATTGCCTCGTAAGACGAGTCTTCCAAGCATTAAAAACCATTTGTGTGTGTGTGTGTGTGTGTTACTTTGGCCAAAATAAATTCAAAAATTAGAAAAGTAAAAATTGGGAATTATTTATTAGACTTTGGAAAAGTCCCATGATTTTTTATATGATTTTTGGGTTGAGTTTTGGTACTCAAAAGATTTTTTGAAGTTAAAACTCAATTCTGCCAGAATGAAAAAGGCAGTGGACACTTGACTTTGAAATGGACTTAAGGGCTTCAAAACTCCAGAATCTGGGGAAACTCAGAGAATGAAAGTTGTTTCAGACACCTTAAATAAGATTTATGTAAAAGAATTTTCCATTTTGGAGATGATTTGAGGGACCAAAACCTTCTGGAAATCTCAGATGTGAAATCTGGATTTCCAGAGACTGATGAACTGACCTTTAAAAGAAAATTTGAAAAAGGGAGTTTTACTCACGCAAAAAATAAAGTAAAAATATGTATGGAAATCTCTGAATGTTGTCTACAAAAAGTGTTTTGTAGTCAACACCAAATTCCAAGTTTATATGTGTCCAAAAAATTAGACCATGGACAGAGGTCTTAGAAAATTGCTACTGGACAGCAACTTTCTTAAGAAGAAAAACATGATTTTAAGGGGGGTTTTGCATCCATGCTTGTCCCCATTTCCATAGGTTTTGATTAGTAGTCACTAGACATTTTAGTGGTGATCTACTATATCAAACCATCCTTGGGGTACATTAGGACTTAAGCATTTCATTTGCTTGGGAAGGGGAATTTTATCCTTTGAAAATGAGATTTGATGTATGAAAATGGTTTTTAGGGCTTTGGAAATGCATTTGCAAGTAAGTAAGAACACTTTGAAAACAATGTTAATCCTTGTAGAAGATCAACCATGGAGATGAACTTCCATGGTGATATTCTTGGATCTAGGGCAAGAAGATGAACAAACTACATTTTGGAGTTTAAAAATGCATGCATGGATGAGAAAGATTTTGGGTAAGGAGAGGGAGGTTATACCTATCTTCCTTGTGTATGTGTATGAAGCTTGAATATGTGAGTGTTTGAATTTGAGAGTGAGTGGGATTTGGGAAAATAATTAAGAGAAAAAGGTGACAATTCTAGAGAATTCTCACTGTTTTCTCCCTATTTTCGCCAAGGTGCAGTTGTGAATTGTGTTGTTGCTCTTCCATTTCTGTGACTGAAGGCCTCAATTTATAGCCCTCTGAAATTTCCATTTATGTTCGCGCGGATGAGAAGTGAAGCGTGCACTGTTCATTAAATGCAGCTCCAGGCTTTGGACACAAGGAATATTTTTCAAAAAATTCAAATTGTTTTTGTTCAACTTCTATTTTGGTTTTGACCATTTCTTTTACTTTTTGAGATTCTTTTCTAGGTTTAACCTTAAATAACAATGCCCACTTTACCCTTGCTTGGTTAGAAAAGTTAGGAATGTTAGGAAATGTTAGGAATGTTAAAACTTTCGTTAATTTTCTAACGAAAATACTAACAACTCAAATTGGAGCACTTACAGTAGCCCCTCGGCGACGGCGCTTTCGAAGGAAGCGGGGTCGTCGATAAGAGTAAGGCTCCATATTTGACAGGATGATCAAGTGATCGAGTGGCTGAACCTGGTGATAGGCTACCTACGTATCCGAATGGGAATCAAGCCGGCCGTAGTTCGGGTCTTTGACCCTGGAGATGATGGCGTTTTAGGTGCCTCGAACTTTGATGAGCGAGTTACGCGGTCGATTCTTGAGAGAAACTTCTGCTGGGGATAAGAGATGACCATTTTGGTGCGGTGGCTGAAATTGTATATCCGCTCGCTAGGAATGACCATTTTCGGTCGATGATGAAGTTGTATATCCGCTCTGGGGGATAGGAATGACCATTTTCGGTCGATGGCTGAACCTAATGATAGGCTACCTACGTATCCTTAGGAGGAATCAAGCCAGTCGTAGTTCGGGTCTTTGACCCTGGAATGACTATTTTGAGGTGTCAACCTGGTAATGATGGCGTTTTAGGTGCCTCTGACCTTAAAGATGATGGCGTTTTAGGTGCCTCGGACCTTTGGAGATGATGGCTTTTTAGGTGCCTCGGACCTTTGGAGATGATGGCTTTATAGGTGCCTCGAACCTTGATGATGGCGTTTTAGGTGCCTCGAACCTTGAAGATGATGGCATTTTAGGTGCCTCGGACCTTGATTTGAAATGGTTTCCCTTAATGGTTTGGGATGGATGGTCCTTCGGTGGACTTCGTCTGCTGCCGAAGGAGAGGGTAACCGTGCTGGTCGAGTGGCTGGACCTATGGTAGGCTACCTACGTATCCTTAAGAGGAATCAAGCCAATCGTAGTTCGAATCTTTGACCCTGGAGGTGATGGGGGTTTCGTGAAAAATCGGGCTTACGTTTTACGGCCGTTGATGATAATGAGGTAAGAAACGGGATTCCGTTGACTTCGCTGGGGATTTTGTTAGCTTTTGCTGGGGAAATCGGACTTACGTTTTACTGCCGTTTGATGATTTTGATGAAAGAGACGGGATTCTGTTATCTTTCTCGGAGAAATCAGACTTACGTTTGATTGTCGTTGATGATTTTGATGAAAGAAACGGGATTCCGTTATCTTTCTCGGAGAAATCGGACTTATGTTTGACTGCCGTTGATGATTTTGATGAAAGAAACGGGATTCCGTTATCTTTCTCGGAGAAATCGGACTTATGTTTGACTGCCGTTGATGATTTTGATGAAAGAAACGGGATTCCGTTATCTTTCTCGGAGAAATCGGACTTACGTTTGGCTAGTTTGATGATTTTGATGAAAGAAACGGGATTAGTTATCTTTCTCGGAGAAATCGGACTTACGTTTGGCTGCCGTTGATGATTTTGATGAAAGAAACGGGATTCCGTTATCTTTCTCGGAGAAATCGGACTTACGTTTGGTAGTGAAAGCTCTTTTGAAGAGGGTTAACTTTGGTTAACTTTGGTTAACTCTGTTAAGTTGAGACTAAGCTGCAGAGTCACAGAAATTTTAAAGGGCAAAAGGGTCTTTTTGACCCTTCCTTTTCATCCGCGGATAGGAGCGTGACACAGGGTGGTTTAAATGAAGGGGCCGCCCTTCCCCTTCTTCCTCACCTTTTTCCAGTTTTTGAGAGAGACGAGGAGAGAGTGCAAAAACCGCCATTGTTGGCCAAAAGCTTCGAAATCTTCCATTTTCTTCGATTTTCAAGCAATGGAACACGGGAAGCTGCTATCCAAGGCCAAGGACGCGGTCCGGTTGCGGAGAGGCGATTAGAGCTTGTTCGAATGAGGAGGCATTACACCCTTTCGCAATCGATTGCGGAGGAGCCGTACCCCGATGCGTGGCAACATTGGGCTTCTGATCCGAGTCTCCGTACGGTATACTTCGAATCTCTTCATTCCCTTTGTCGAATTTTCATTTGAAATTGATTTTTGGTGATTTTTTTTTAGATCCGAAAATTGATGTTCTTGGGCTTGAAATTTGATTTTGATGCTTTGCATGTTGTAATGAGTATGTGGTAACCAAAATGTGCATTTTGTTTGGAAGAAAGAATGGGCATTTTGCCAAAAATTTATTTTTTTTTTTAAGTTCGAAAATTGCATTTTAAGATTCAAAAATTATGTGTTTTTTTTTTGACAACTTTGAAATTGGATTTTTGATGATTTGCACGTTGCAATGTGTTTGAAAAGAATGGGCATTTTGCCTTTCTCTTTTTTTTTTTTTTTTAAATATGAAATGATAAGGAATTCGCCCGAATTTGGGACGGACATGAAAGTATGCATGTATGCACTCTTGTAGGATTTTTTTTTGTAATGGGATGATGAATGATATGAATGTTTTTTTTGAGAATGTGATTTTCTATGAAAAGTGGGACGGATTTTTCGTTCCCTTGATTGAATGAATGATTTGTGGAAAAACTGTTTATTTGTGCTATTTTATGAAAAATGGGACGGAGTTTTTACTTCCGTTGACTCGATGCTATTGACATGCTTTTTTTTTATGTATGAATGGTTGTTGAAAATCTTTTCTTTTGTGTAAGAGAAATGAAATTTGAGTCCATTGTATGCCGTTATGCTGCCCGATTTTTTTTTAAAAATTTTATGTCTACGATGCATGTGTATGCTCTCTTTTTTTTTGAATGCAATTTTTTTGAATGCAATTTTTTTTAATGCAATTTTTTTTGAATGCAATTTTTTTTTTTGACTCTTTCTCTTTTTTTTTTCAATTGCAGGGTGGAGATCACTTTGTGACGCAGCAGCTGAACAAGATGAAGACTCGAGGATCAGTGGAGGCCGTGATTGACCTGTGGGACCGGCTTCCAGTCTTGGGCCGAGGAGCTTTGATGAGTCCGAGACAGATCGTCATTGGGACCGGGCGTATGAGTTTATCGAGTGCTGAGGGGTTGGTCAAGTTCTCCAAGAGCAAGGGTCGATTTTCGCTTTGGCACGGCATTGGTGGGACGCGACCCACACATTCCATTTTTAAGGGGAGGCCACGGTTACACCTTCCAGGCTACGCGGCGATCACGGGCTGTCCTTTAAAGGACGGAGCGTTGAGTGGAGGGATGGCTATAGTGACGGGGACTGCGGGATCTTTGGGCTTTACCCCCATTCCCAAAAGGGGATGGGGATGGAGTATGCCGTGGTCTACGGGAAGATCGTGGAGACCATCGGGAATTACGAGGCGGGGGACGAGAGAGTGGGTGCGGTGCAGGTTGCCAGGGCTTTCTTGTGGTTTGCCTTTTCGAGCACACTTTTTGGACACGCCGAGGGGACGGCGATGTTTGCTTTCTTTGAGGAGTTTGGAGGATGTGGAGATGGCTGGGGAGGTCTCTTGGGGAGAGGCGGGGTGTGCGAGCTCTATTTTGCCTTGGATCGATATAGCCGGAAGGCTGTCAGCTCTTTGACATGCTTCGAGTTTCCTCTGGAGGTACAAGCTTTCTTTTTGCTTTCTCTCTTTTCTTTAAGCACGTATTCCTCTTTTTTTTTTTTTTTTGCACCGGATTGATGGGATTTTTCCCTTTCGCGGTATGGGCTGCAGGTTCTTTCACGTCACGATGTGGCGGCGGCCGGCGGAGTACATCGGGGCATACCGGCCATGCTCTCCTGGAGCAAGCATGCTCGGGAGAAGATAGGTTCTAAGGGCGCACGACCCTTAAGTACGAGGAGTGCTGCCTTTGACGAGGGTGAGACGGATGAGAGGATGATATTTTATCCACAGGACCGCTTCGATGTGGAGCAGCTGAAGGGTGCCGAGATATGGACCGTGCAGCGGAGGATTTTGAGGGCTTGACTTGCGGCGTGTATTATGCGGAGAGAGAGTGACGCGTCGGCATGGCGTGAACTCGCCTTTGATGGCTCCGGTGGAGCCTCCCGCCGACATGATGCATCCGAGCGAGAGGTCGGAGACTGGGCGATTATCGAGGTGGCCGGCACTTCTCGGCATTCGTGGCGATTGAGCGGTATCCGGTATTTATCTTGAGGAGGTTGAGGATGCCCCGAGGTCCTTGAGCGAGAGGGGTAGGGATCGTACGGTACCGCGGACGGACTTTTCATATGTCGAGGATGGGGTCCGATTGAGGGTGCGAGATCCCTCGGCTGAGCGGCTTCCACGAGCTTTTCGGCCTCGTCAGGGTATGAAGGTATGGCTTCTCCTTCCCACCTCTTTTGCTTTGTCTTTTCCTTTCTTTCTGTCATCATTTTTTCGCCTCAACTATTTCGCGCTTTTGCTTTCGTGCGGTTTCGGAGGTGGTCGTGGAGAAGGCGACGAAGCGAGGTGATCGGGGCTAAGAGATTCATCGGGAGGATGGTTGCTTGTGGAGCCCCTCGGGCTAGAGCGGCGAGCACGGCGGCGCTGTCGAGCGGGAGACTTCCCTGAGCCTTCGAGCGTTCTTAGAGACTCCTCTTTCTCCTCTCATAGATCCCAGGCGTGGTGCGCCTTCGGACCACGTCATTCTCGAGGATCCGTACGGGCGAGGGCATGTACGGCATCACGGTGGGTCTTCTTCACACGTCCGGGAGTCCGACGCATTCACCTTCGGATATGACTTCTTTGCGGATCTTGGTTTGCCGTATCGGAGCGTGCCGGTTGGTCTGACGAGCCTTCTTCGGGGACGAGGACGATGATTACGAGCCGAGACATTCATGGCTACCGAGGAGGCAGGTCCGAGCCGCAAGAGGGGTCGGGGGAAAGCACCGGCCACCGAGGACTACGATTGACTTACGAGATTGATTTTGGGGTGGGATTGGGATTCTACTTATTCAGACAGATACATTTTATGCACATTTTTTTTTTGCTTTTCTCTTTTTTTTTTTTTTTGGAATGTAATGATTTAGGATTTTATTTTATCTATCATGAATGCAATTTTATATGAATGCATTGTTGCATGAGCCCGGTTTTTGGCAAGGGTGTGAGTGTTTGGTATGTGAAGCTGTTTGGGTAGGCTTTGCACGGGTTTCGAGCAACGGGATGAAAATATTCCTCCGTGGTGCGGCGGTTTGGGTATTTGCAGATTTTTACGGTGATGGCATTTATGTCCGCGCGGATAGGACAGGAATCGACATTGTCCTTTAATTTTGCTTCAGATCTGGTCTTCCTTTATTTCAAATTCAAACACCTTCTTCAACCACCGGTTCAAACGGCCATTTTCGGGAGAAGGAGAAAAACCATGGAGAGAATTGTGAGCATGCAAAATCCACCCAAATTATCCCAAAATTCTCAAATGCAATTCTTCACCAAGTTTAAAGAGTGGTCTCGGGAGATTATGCATGAGAGGAGGTCATTCTTTGAAGAAAGGTACAAGATACGATGCTTGTGGTCTCTCGGAATTGATTCCGGATTATGAGCTTTTGAGAGCTTCTTCCTCATTTTGGGACACTAGAAGGCATGTTTTTGCTTCTCTTACAATGAAATGGTCCCATTGTTGAAGAATTTCGGGCTTTGCTTGGTGGTCTGAGGTGGAGGAGATTGCAATTCCTTTGCCGGAGGAGCCTCTTTTTGTTGACAAGGCTGTGCAACCTTCTTCATCTTTCCGGAGGAAGCACAAGGTATGATACGTGGTCCCGATCATTTTAACATTTCTGGTCTCCCGATAGATTTAGGGGCTTAGGCTTGCTTGACGATGCCTATTGGGATGCCTTTGCACTTTGCATGTTCGGGACCTTGTTCATGGTTTTATTCTTTTGGGATTTGTCATCGGGCTCTGCTAGATGTAGTCGTTATTGTCGCTTGGCGAGACGTTGTACCTTTGATCTTGGGAGAGACTTTTCATGCTCTCGACGGGTGCTACGGGAGCGGTATATGCGCGGGGGCAGCCCGTTTCTCTTGACTTTGTGGGCGATGGAGCGCTTGGGGATTCTTCGGGAAACTTACGATATGATCGAAGCCTTGGACATTTGCCGGGAGAGGGGTTTTGGTGGATTTTGATGATCGGGGCTCGTGGGAGCGTTGGATGGCTGGTCGTCGGGTGAAGATATCAGGATGGTCGGTGCCTCATTGGCGGGTGGAGACTCGGAGAGTGCTTCGGGATGGATCTCCCGTGGTTATGCTTAGGGGCTTTCTCGGTCCGGCTTTTACATTCCGGCTTTGGTTACGAGACAGTTCGGTTTGGAGCGGAGTTCCTTTGGAGGACTTTGATGATATAGCCACCGGGGTGGTGGCTTACGCTTCTATGGATGATCCTTCGGTGTTTCCATTTCTTTCCAGTATGGAGGTATGACGTCTTTCCTCCTCGGGTTATCCTCGGGCGTCAGAGACCTGTGTTCTTGACCACTTGGTACTGGATTGAGTACGAGAGGCATTTGGGGAGACTCGAGATGGCTATTTTGAGACGGCGTGAGGCCATTGTGGGTGCGGAGGACACGACGGTTTCGGAGAGGAGGAGGGCCGAGGCGAGGGCCAACCCTCGCGACGGGAGCGGAGATGTTGTGACCGACTATGAGGCTTATGTCAAGAGACGGGAGAGGAGGGCTCCTATGCTACCGGCTAGGCTACGGGAGATGAGAGATGATGCTAGGGCTACTAAGGCCACGACGAGAGGCTGGTTTGATAGATCCTGTTCCTATACGAGCTTGGTAGGAGGAAGGCCGACATCTTTCTGTTCGGAGGAAGAAGACTCGAAGGGGAAGAAGAGGGGAGATGCCGATACGAGCGGCTTGGAGTGACCTTGAGGTTTTCGAGTATCCCTTTCTTGTCGTAGCGAGACACATTAGTTTGATTATGTATCTTAGTTTTCTTTTAGCGAGGTTGCCGGTTGTAGGAATGAACAGGGCTTAGACTCATCAAAAAGTTTTTAAGCGTAATGAATATGTGAATTGCTTTAGAGTTTTCGAGACGCTTTCATGGTACGATCGGTGTATTGATGTCCAGTATGACTTTTATTTGTGCTTTAGACCGAACCGTTTATTTGCCTACGTTCCCTTCGGACAAAGGGCTCGAGGTCTCCGTAGTTCGACCGGTTTTTTGTTTTTTTTGTTGTTTTTTTTTTTTTTTTTTTTTTTTTTTTTTGTTTTTTTGGTGCAACCACTGTTTTTTACCTAGGCCGCCCTTTTCGGGTTTTCAACCTAGTTGGGTATTACTCTTTTAGCACTCTTTTTTTTTCTTTTTTTGTTTCTTTTTTTTTTTTTTTTTTGACTCGGTGTTTTACGCGTAGTATCTGCGCGGCTTGTCACCATTCCTTTGGGTGTACAAAGGATTTCCGTCGAGTGCACCCAAGTTGCATGGCTCCTCAGGAGAAGATCTTACGGACGACATATGGCCCGACCCGGACGGGTTCCCATTTGCAGCGGGTTGACACGGACTGGGGGCTTCTCTTTCAAAACGAGATCACCTTCTCGGATCTCCAGATGCTTTACTTTCTTGTCGAAGGCTCTGGCCATTCTCCCTTTGTATGCTCGGATATGTTCCATTGCTTTCAATCGTCGCTCATCTAGCAGGGCCAGTTCATCATGGCGACTCTGGAGCCATTCGACCTCGTTGATCTGGCTTTCCAACAGCACACGGAGTGAGGGGATTTCTAGCTCGATTGAGAGTACGACTTCCATTCCGTAGGTGAGAGAAAATGGTGTTTCCCCGGTTGTCGTTCTGACTGATGTTACTGTAGCCCCGAGTGCAGTGTAGCTTCTCGGGCCAATCTCGCCTCGGACGGCCATTTTCGGATGATGTTTTCCAAAGTCTTGTTTCTTTGCCTCGACGGCTCCGTTGGTTTGGGGCTGTAGGGAGATGACTTGTGACGGAGTTATTCGAATTCCGCCCGGCGGCTGTCGCATTCCCCTTGAAGTGGGATCCATTATACGAGATGATTTCGGTGCAACCCGTATCTGCATATGATGTTTTCTTTGATGAAGAGGGCTACTTTCCTTGAGTTGAGGACCTTGTAGGACTTGGCTTCGACCCATTTGGTGAAATAGTCTACGGCTACCGGGGACGAATTCGTGGCCGTTCTTTGCTGATGGTGTGATTTTGCCTATGACATCAATTCCCAGTGACGAAAGACGAGGGTTGTCATGCGGTATAACTTCGTGAGGAGGCAAATGATTAAGATTTGAGTATCCTGGCATTTGTCGCGGCTCCTAACGAGCTGGATCTGATCGGTTTCCATGGAGATCCGAAGTACCCCATTCTCGGTATGATTTGCATCGGGGCTCGAGCATTCGTATGTGGGGGCCGCAGGTACCACCATGTATTTCTCTCATGAGTTCCGTAGCCTCTTGTTTGCCGATACATCGCGGGAGGGGGCCTTGATAACGCTTCTTGTACGGCATGTTTCCCAAAAGAACATAATGGGAGGCGAGTCGCTTCGAGTGAGAGGCTTTTTGCTTTGATTCCTTCTTTATATTCCCCATCTTCATTTTTGAAGGAAGCTTCGCCATTCTTCGGTATTGATAGATCTGTGTGTACCGGGGATCTTGGCCGGTTCGGCCTCAGCTTCGATTTCAAAGCAATAAGCGGGGTTTTCTCTTCTCCCAGACTACGAATGGTTTGACGGACTTTCCTTCGGGTATTTCAACGAGGGAGGCTAGTGTTGCCGGAGCATCTGCGAATGCATTGCGATCTACGGGCAAGTAATGGAAGGCGATTTCCTTGAATTGAGTTACTAGCTCTTCCATGTAAGTGTGATATTTACTGTAGACCGGGTCCACGGTCTTCCACTTATTGGAGACTGATTGATGATGAGAGCGAGTCACCGTATACTTCCAACTCTTTGATATTTCTTTCAAGGCGGCCTCAACCCGGCTATGCAAGCTTCGTATTCGGCGGCGTTGTTGGTGACCTCGAAGTTCAATCTTGCTTGCTATGGGGGTGTGTTCGTCGGTAGGATCGACCCGAAGCATTCCTATTCCGTTCCCCCTTTTGTTTGACGCCCGTCGAAGAAGAGTTGCCGGCGATTTTCTCCTTCTAGAGCAAAGATTCCATCATCGGGAAATTGAGGTTCGGGTCCTCGGGACTCATCACTTGGGAAATCGGCCAAATGTTACGCCATTATGCGTCCTTTTACGGATTTCCTTGAAACATAAGTGATGTCGTATTCGGCCAAAAAGAATGACCATTTTGCCAACCTCGTAGAGATGGAAGGCTTGTCGAACGAGATATTTGATGGGGTCTATCTTTGAGACGAGATGTATCGGGTGAGGCGCATGTAGTGTTTCGGCTTTCCCACTACCCGGACCAAACTGCGCAAGTCTTTTCACAAGCGAGTAATTGAGTTCGCTTCCACTGAAGCTTTACGCTCACGAAATAGATGGCGTTTTCGACCTTGGAATCTTTCTTCTCTTGAGCTAGCATAGCCCCAATTCTTGTATCAGTGACAGGTTAGATATAGCAATAGCGGCTTTTTCAGCGATGTGGTGGGCAAAGAATCGGGGATTCACGAGGTACGCCTTGATCTGTTCAAAAGCGGGCGGCATTACGGAGTCCATTTTGTGTAGGCATTTTCTTCATCAACTTGAAGATCGGCTCGCAGATCGAGGTCGGTGATTTACAAAGCGGCTTATGTATTGCGATCTTCCCATGAAGGATTTCACTTACGTCGGTGTCAGGGGTGGCTTCATTTCAACTATCGCCTTGATTTTACGAGGGTCTACTTCAATTCCCCGTTACGTCACCATATATCCTAGCACCTTGCCTCGTCTTACAGAAGGTGCATTTGGCTGGATTCGGTCTCATCTTGTGGTCTCGGAGGCGGCCGAAGAATTTTCTCAAATCAACAAAGTGCTGGCCATCGATCCTGCGGAGTGTATTATCATGTCGTCCACATAGACCTCAATTTCTTTGTGGATCATGTCATGGAACAAAGCTGTAGGCGCCTGCAGTACGTAGCCCCGGCATTCTTTAGTCGAACGGCATGGCCGTGTAGCGATATGTGCCCCGAGGGGTCGTGAAGGCTGTCTTGGCTTGATCTTCTTACGCCATTTTGATTTGGTTGTAACCGGCAAAACCGTCGACGAAGGATTTAACTTCATGGTTGGCCGTGGAATCTACCGGGATGTCGATGTTTGGCGAGGGGAAATCATCTTTTGGACTAGCTTTGTTCAAGTCTACGAAGTCTACGCGGCATCGGATCTTTCCGTTGGCCTTGGTCACCGTTACTATGTTGGAAAGCCATGTAGGATATTCAATGACCACTGATGAACCACATACGAGCATCTTTTCTATCTCCTCTTTCACTTGTAGGGACCATTCGGGCTTAATTCTTCTTAGCACGCTGCGGCTTGACTTAAGGGTCGAGCGGTATTCGGTGCTCAACTATGGAAGGATCGAGGCACGGCATATCTTTATAGGACCATGCGAACACATCCACGAATTCTTTTAGCGGCTCAATTAGGGCATCCCTTTCGGTCCCTTCGAAGAAACTACCAATCTGCGTCTCTTTAGGCTCTTCCGCGGTTCCCAAATTCACACTTGTCAAAATCTCTTCGGCGGCTTGGGCTCGATTTTCCTCTTTCCGAACAACTTTGCTTAAAGATTTCTTTGATATATTGTTCATTTAATGTGTATGCTTCTTCATCTAGTGAATCATTATTAAGCATTTTTAAGATTATTAGTTAATTCATCATTAGTTAAAGTGGCAATCAAGGGATACTCGAAAGGTTCGTCATTTCATTGAGAATAAAAGGGAATACGGTATTGGCTACAATTTCGTAGTCTTCGGGCGTGAGGCCATCGGACGACTCGGAAGACTCAAACTCAACAATGAGAGACTCGGAGGACTTTACAAAGGTTAACACAAAGGGACGGGGGACTAATCCAAGCTTGGTGATCATTTCTTCTTTGGTCGCGGACGGCCTGAGAGAGTTTCCCAATTCCTTAATGGCATCGTTGTCGGTGGCCTCATGACTCGGGGTTATCTTGTTTCTGTTCTCCTTCCTCGATCATTGCTATCATCTCTTTATGCGAACCCGGGAATCAATTGTGTCGGCGCACAGCGAGCATATGAATGTAGGGATCTTCTTGCGGATCTGCCGCATCCTCAGTGCAGGAGAATTCTAACTCGTCACAATCTGACCGCTCAATCCCGGATGTAAGGACGTATTGCGTCTCGGTGTCTTCTTTGGAAAAATCTCATGCCCCATGCTTGAGCGGAAAGGCTTAGCGGGTAGTTCTTCGAGGAGGACGTCCCATACGATGTTCATACATTCGAGTCGAGTCTGTCGGTACTTGTCGACTTTTATCATGAAAATCTCTTCGCTTGGCGAGGCCAGAGAACGGGTCTGAAGAATGCTGACAAATCTCTGATTGGAGACTGGAGGTTTGTGTGCTCGTATCATGGCGGTATTCAGTGTTTCTTTCCATTCTTCCTCCAAATGTTGGAAATGGCAATTGATCTTGATGAATCGAACTGCTTCAGGGTCTGCCCGCTTGAGTTCGTTGACATAGTTGGCATCACCGGATTACAGGGGATTACGATGAGACTTGCCCGATAGTCCCTTGGTCGATTCGGAGGAGGTAGCCCGGTGTACGGCTACGAGCATGCTTGGTGACGGTCTCGGCTTCGTTCCCTATGAGAAGCTGTCGCCCCTAATGACTTCAAGGTCCCCTGCCGGTTAATGAACTTGACACATTGATGGAGAGTGGAGGCTATGGCTTTCGTGTGGTGTAACCAAGGGCGCCCAGTAGAGTTTGTGAATTCGGATGGGATGTCCATTACATGGAATTTCTTTGGCACCATTTGGGTTTCGTACGAGTTCCCGAGAACCACCGTCCCAGATGGGACGAGACGTGCCATCATATGCCTTGATTGGCCAGGGTAGATGGGATCATGTGCCTTTCATTGATGCGTAGGGCCCGCATCATGCGAGGAAGGACGTTAACGGCTGATCCATTGTCCACAATACCCGGGAGTGATACGGTGTTGAGCCGAATAGTGATGTCTGAGGCTTCATTGTGTTTGGAGACATCTCTTGGCAAATCTTCGTCGCGAAGGTGATCATGCTACCATATAGGCGGGGATCATAGATTTGGTCCTTGTCTGGAGAAGAGAGTCATCAAGCCGATCACTTCGTGCCTTTTTCTTGCGAGGTAGAACCTTTCTTTGAAGCCCACAGGTTATCTTGAGGCCGTTTGTGGCGGTTGCCATCCCGATCGGCATATTGATTGAGTGGGAGCGCCCAGGGCGTTGGTCTTTCTTTGTCGGTATGCGCTCGGGAGGCTGGACAAGGCGAATCTTGGGCGACCCGCGGGGGGATAGATTTCGATTGGCGGTAAAATTACCCGGATCTACGGTATGCAGTGTCCGAATGTCTCAACTCTATCGTTGGCAAGGCTTTTCGGCTTTTCTACCCTGTTTGCTTTGGGGAAAGGCGGTGGAGTAGAGTACATAGTAATCAAATCCCGAGATGGCTCCCGAGCGTACCCAGCTGGTATCGCGGCCTCGAACCTCTCTTTCAATTTTCTTTGGGAGGAAATTTTCTTCTTCTTAGGAGGACGGTCCTCGTGTATCCGGTCTGATAGTCCACTTTCAAGGCGATCGGGCGATCCACGAGATATCCCACGAAATGTGTTCTACGGTGGTGGTGGATTTGGGACCTCGGGTTGGCGGTCTTTGGAATGACTTTGAGTTGAGCGGTCAGGGAGATCTGTGTTGGGCTCGTCGGGAAGCGAATGGTTGGACTCTGCCGGGTAATGAGAGGTATTAAGAGCGGGGGAACAGGCACATGTTTGTCCTTCGGGAGCCCGGTCGGTTGGGAGATTGCTAATGTCCGAAATGGCGTGTGGCCTCTTCAATCCGAGCTTCTTTGTTTGTTACGGCGTTCCTCAAGAGCTTTGATGGGCGACCATATTTCCTCCTTTGTTTCCCGATCTTCATTACCCATCTTGATATTTGCGGGATCGGTATCACTACGAGAGGGGATAACGGACGGTATGCGAAGCTCTTTCGTCACGGCTTGCTTGTTGGAATGGTGGCCCTTTGGATTCTTTGTTTGGGGGCTAATTGCCACTGTAAGTCGACGGGCGGGAGTCCGGCGGTGGAGACATAGGAATCTTGGGGTGGCATCTTGATATATCCGGGGATGATTAAGAATGGGAGGAGAACCTTCTTCCTTCTTTGCGGTAAAAGTGCCATCGGAATTGGGGCGATAGTCAAACCATGACTTGCGACAACCCCGAGAAGGTCGTCAATTTGAGCCTCATGTCGAAGTCTCATCTGTTCTACCAAGCTGGATCCAATCTTTGAGTGCATCGAGGGATTTTGGAGGACGGAGCGGTATTGTCCATATCATTACCGGGCGATGCGGACATTACGAAACCGGAGTCGGAACAAACGGTGAAGGCGATGATGCGCTTGACTCTTCCCAGCGATCAAACGGTGACCCGGTGTCCGGAACCAACCTTTGTGAGGAGCTGCGGGGGAAAAGGCACGAGGGTTGAGAGATTTAGGGATTGAAGGAGGGTAGGTGTTTGGGCTTTGGGCTCATGCAACATGCAGTTATTTGTTCTTGTTTACTTAAAACATGTTTTATTAACCTAATCGGTTGGAAAAGATTGCTCTTCTTTTCGCAAACTACTACGGATCTGGATCGGTGGGCCCCGTCACTACGTCTATAAGCCCCTCGTATTCCACTGTATTTCGACCTCCCGGGGTGGAGCGGCCCGGGCGAGGGTCTATAGGGCAAGCGGGTCCCACCGGCCGAAAGAAAAACGATCCTAAAGTCGGCGGGTAATCGAGTCTTAACGAGCATTCGATGTAAATTACGGACAAGGCGCGTCAAAGTCAAGATCATGTCAGGGCTCGACAAAAAGTCGGCATGATTTGGACGATAAATGTCCACGATTGATCTTGACTTGTCGTCAATTAGGCGTAATTAGGCATGGAATAATCATTAATCCTTGATGACTCGGTGTCATCTTTGGGAGTCGATGTATAATTTGTGCCGGTCGAGTCGAAGTCAAGGCGCCGGTCAATATCTGGTCAAAGTCCGTGACGGAAAACCGGCGAGAACCGGCGATTAGGGTCCCGAAAGATATTGACTTGGTATGCCGACTAAGGCTTGAAAGGAAAGGTCTATACACGAGACGAGGGCATGACACGGACCCGGACTAAAAACCAGCCGGGTCTCGGACAAAGTGTGTCACGGACAAGTGCATAGTCGACACGAGGCTCCATGGGATGTTTGGGTAGTCCCGTGCTTGCACCGAGAGGCGTAATAAGACCAAACGGGCGCGACGAGGGATTTCCCGGGTTAGGGACGTAGTGTGCGGTGTAAGGTCACGTGCGCGTAGTGTGCGAAAGCGATCTATCTTCTTTTACGAGTAAAATAGAAATTTTCATGTGTCTTAAAAAGTATGATGCATGATTTTTTTTTGAAAATTTTCTTCTTTTTTTTTTGAAAATATTTTTTTTGAATTTTTTTTTTTGAAATTTTTTTGAAGTAAATGCACACATAAGAACATAATTCAAAATCCGAGGCAACGGGTCCAACAGTCAAAATTTTGACTTTTCCGAGGCGGCCAAAACAACACGAAAATGTGCAAAAATCAACACACACACAAATGATTTCAAATGCCGGGACGGAAGCTTGACCCTCAGCTTTTTTTTTTTTTTTTTGAAAACAATGATACCGGTACGTGGGATTGTTAAACCACAATATATCCCCGACTCGTGTTAGGAGGCGATAACGGGAAGTTTAATGGTTTCCACCAATATACCAAATATCATTTTTTTTTAAGATAAAGCTTATTTTGTTCCCAGCGAAGTCGCCACTGTGACGATGTTGAATTCCAATTCGCGGAAAAAATTCGATTTTTCGTTTCTTTGAAAATCAAATAAAAACCGGAAAAACGGAGTCGCCACGCCATTTTTGTTTTAAGGGCCAAAACTTTGAAAAATGCCCGAAATGAGAGATTTGGGTTCGGAGGTCACGTTACACGCCGGGAAGAACGTTAGTGTTCACCGGAATGCCTCGTAAAACGAGTCTTCCAAGCATTAAAAACCATTTGTGTGTGTGTGTGTGTGTGTGTGTGTGTTACTTTGGCCAAAATAAATTGAAACTGAGAAAAGTAAAAATTGGGAATTCTTTATTAGACTTTGGAAAAATCCCATGATTTTTGGTATGATTTTTGGTTGAGTTTTGGGACTCAAAGGATTTTTGAAGTTAAAACTCAATTCTGCCAGAATGAAAAAGGCAGTGGACACTTGACTTTGAAATGGATTTAAGGGCTTTAAAACTTCATAATCTGAGGAAACTCAGAGAATGAAAGTTGTTCCAGACACCTTAAATAAGATTTATGTGAAAGAATTTTCCATTTTGGAGATGATTTGAGGGACCAAAACCTTCTGGAAATCTCAGATATGAAATCTGGATTTCCAGAGACTGATGAACTGACCTTTAAAAGAAAATTTGAAAAAGGGAGTTTTACTCACGCAAAAAATAAAGTAAAAATATTTCTGGAAATCTCTGGATGTTGGCTACAAAAAGTGTTTTGTAGTCAACACCAAATTCCAAGTTTATCTGTGTCCAAAAATTAGACCATGGACAGAGGTCTTAGAAAATTGCTACTGGACAGCAACTTTCTTAAGAAGAAAAACATGATTTTAAGGGGGGTTTTGCATCCATGCTTGTCCCCATTTCCCTAGGTTTTGATTAGTGATCACTTGACATTTTAGTGGTGAATCAACTATATCAAACCATCCTTGGGGTACATTAGGACTTAAGCACTTCATTTGCTTGGGAAGGGGAATTTTATCCTTTGAAAATGAAGATTTGATGTATGAAAATGGTTTTTAGGGTATTGAAAATGCATTTGCAAGTAAGTAAGAACAATTTGAAGAGAATGTTGATCCTTGTAGAAGATCAACCATGGAGATGAACTTCCATGGTGATCTTCTTGGATCTAGGGCAAGAAGATGAACAAACTACAAAATGCATGCATGGATGAGAGAGATTTAGGGTAAGGAGAGGGAGGTTATACCTATCTTCCTTGTGTTTGTGTATGAAGCTTGAATATGTGAGTGTTTGAATTTGAGAGTGAGTGGGATTTGGGAAAATAATTAAGAGAAAAAGGTGACAATTCTAGAGAATTCTCCTTTGTTTTCTCCCTATTTTCGCCAAGGTGCGATTGTGAAATGTGTTGTTGCTCCTTTCATTTACTGTATTTGAAGGCCTCAATTTATAGCCCTCTGAAACTTCCATTTATGTCCGCGCGGATGAGAAGTGAAGCGTGCCTTGTTCATTAAATGCGGCTCCGGGCTTTGGACACAAGGAATATTTTTCAAAAAATTCAAAGCTAGGCTGTGTTTTTCAACTTACGGTATTCGGATTTTTCCATT
>JAFEMH010008363.1:0-40226 GCA_022495995.1 Adenophora triphylla var. japonica | reverse complement strand
TTGACTTTTTGTGTGCTTTTAAATAGGCCGGACCAATTAAGGTTGCCTACGTTTCCCCGAACTTAGAGGGCTTTGGAGTCTGCACGTAGTTCGAAACTTACTACTGTTGATGAGTGCGAATGCGCGGTTGTTCTTCTTTAGGTGAAGTATGCACGAAGTTTGCTTCCGTTAGTTGGATTCATGAAGGGATTGTCGTCTAGGTGCATCGGCTCCATGGCACCTCAGGAGAAGATCTTTTGAACCACGAAAGGACCGATCCATGTTGGTTCCCATTTTCCCAGTGGGTTGGTTCGAGTGGGAGGCTTTTCTTTGAGTACGAGATCACCTTCCACGATGTCTCGGGACTTGACTTTCTTGTCAGCTCTAGCCATTACGCTTTGGTAGGCTCGGACGTGTTCCATGGCCTTTAGTCGTCGCTCGTCTAGCGAGCCGGTTCGTCGTGTCGGCTTCGAAGCCATTCGACTTCGTTGATTTCGTTTTCCGGCAACACTCGGAGTGAGGAATTTCAAGTTCAATGGGTAGTGCTTCCATCCCGTATGTCGGGCGAATGGAGTTTCTCCCGTGGGCATTCGGCCCGATGTTCGGTAGCCCCAAAGTGCAAGAGTGCGGCTTCTCGGGCCAATCACGTCCTCGGGTGGTCATTTTCGGATGATCCGTTCGAGGGTCTTGTTTCTTGCTTCTCGGCGCCGTTCGTTTGTGGCCGGTAGGGAGAAGACTTGTGGCGTGTGATCTTGAATTCGGCCGTGATGCTGTCACATTCTCCTTAGAAATGGGAGCCGTTATGCGATATGACCTCGTTCGGGATGTCGTATCGGCGAGATGATGTTTTCCTTGAGAAATGTGCCACTTTCTTGGAGGTGAGCACCTTGTAGGACTTGGCTTTGACCCATTTTGTGAAGTAGTTGATGGCTACCAGAGACGAACTCGTGGCCGTTGCTACTGGCGGAGCAATTTTCCCGATGACGTCGATTTCCCGTGGCGAAGAGGCCGGGCGTAGTCATGCGGTAGAGATCGTGAGAGGTAGATGATTGAGGTTGGCGAATCGTTGACAGCTTGTCGCGGCTTCGGACAAAGTGGATGCGATGCGCCTCCATGGAGATCCGGTAGTAGCCCATCCGAAGAATGATTTGCATCGGGGCTGCGGCGTTCGTGTGGGGGCCGCAAGCCCCGTTGTGGACTTCGTTCATGAGCTCGCTTGCTTTTTCTGGGCGTGCGGCGTAGGAGCGGTCCTTGGTAGCGTTTTTTGTATAGCATGTCTCCAAGGATGACAAAGTGAGAGGCAAGGCTTTTAGGGCCATGATGCTCTTGGCTTTGACTCCTTCCTTGCGTTGACCTTCCTCGTTCATGAAGGCGGTCTCCCCGTTTTTGAGGTATTGGAAGATCTGATTGTTATGCAATGAGGAGGCTTCCGATTTGCGTCTCTTTGACTCTTCAGCAGTTCTCAAACTCACTGTGATGAAAACCTTTCTCGGCGGCTTGGGCCCGATTTTCTCTCGTTTAACAACATGCTTAAATGTTTGCTTAATGCATTTGTTCAATTAATGTGTCTGCTTCTTTGTTAGATGAATCGTTATTAGCTTGTTTGTGTGTTAGTTAACTCATCATTCGTTAAAGATGCAATGAAAGGATACTCGGAAAGATCAAAACTTTCATTAAGAGCATACGGGAATACATTATTGGAAATGAGTTCGTAATCTTACGGCGTGAGGCCATCGGATGACTCGAAAGACTCGAATTCAAAGATAATGGACTCGGGATGGGCTTTGACCTTTGGACTCTAGGACTCGAGGGGTCGGACCAAGTTGTTCGATCATGTCCTTCTTCTTTGGCGGTAGGTTCGGAGAAGGTGGCCCGGTTATTGAGTGGCAATGAGCTTGATAGGAGGCGGGGGTCGAAAGGCTTGTTGCCGTTCCCGATCATGGCTATCATAGAGTTATCGAAACAAAATCGATTAGATCGGCACCTCGATTTCTTATTTGTCCAAGTGGTGGAAGCGTGGCTCGTTCCGAGGCATCGTCTGCGGAGTCTTCCGCTCTTGTTTTGGGCATTGCTAGCTCGAATGCGGACTCGTCCCGCTTGTTGGTGGCGGGGATGTTGACGAGAGAGTTTTCGAGTTCTTACGCCAAGAGGGGTTTTCCCGAACCGGAATTCATTGTGAATAGTGGTGGTCGTGGGTCCGAGGAAGAGTTGGCGCATCGAAATGCTCTTCGACGGGATTTGGCTTGAGGCCTACGAATCTTGCCGAGGTTCATTGGAGCTTGTCCATGGTTGTCGGCTAGTTTTGTTTGGCATTGATCGGCTATGTTCCCTTTTACGTGTCTTCGTTCAAGCTGAGCTTTCTTTGTGAAGTACTGGTCATGTCGAAGGCTGTAAGGGCGGAGATCGGAGATTGCGTGCAAGCCTCTTTTGTTATTGGCGGAGCATTTCCGTGCGGCTTTTCTATCTTCCGGCGTCTTCGGGAGTAGGAATGTATCCCGAGCCATGGAGGGTATTGTTCCTTGACCTCGATGATTTGTTGGGTACCTTGATGGCGTTTTCCCAAACCAAGCCAGGGATGTAGTTCATGAGCTTCATCATTTTCATCGGGGGAGGATGCGGTCCCAAATCAAAGGTAGGTCTATGTGTCACACCCAGGCTTTTGGGCTTTCGATTGTGAACCGGTCGGCGTCATGCCGTCATTGTCGTGTTTGATCTCGAGGCAGGGACGCCGTTTGTGTCGGTCCCTTTGGTGATTATCTTTGTCACCGTATATGATGGTAAGGTCTATTCCTTGGACGAACTTTATGCGCGATGGAGGGTGGATGCCACCCCATTGATGCAGTGTAGCGAGGCGTCCCAAGATGGCAGTGAATATGATCGGGATGTCGATGACTTGGAAGTCGGTCGGGACCATCTGCTTTCCGAACCACATGTTCAGGGTGGCTATTCCCAAGACTAAGCGAGACGTTGAGTCGTATGCTTTGATTGTCTGAGTTGAGGGTTTCAGATCAGTCGTCTTGATCCCTAGCAAGTCCATCATTTTTGGATGGGAGGACGTTCGTGGCTGATCCACCATCTACCAGGACCCGAGGGAGGCGGCACTCGTCAAGTTGAACTGTTATGTAAAGAGGCTCATTGTGGTCAGCCCCAAATTTCGGGAGGTCGAGCTCCGTGAACGTGATGATGTTGCTGTAATGAACGTTGCCAATCATCTGAACCGCTTCATCTGGTGTCACGGTGATAGGTACCATGGTGCAGGCCGAGAGCTTTCTTCCAGCTTGAGTTTGTGCGGGTAAGAGGAAGTGAGCAAGGACCAGAGTGAGATGTTAGCCTGAGTACGCTTGAGCTGAGTTAAGACAGGATCTTCATCCTTCGGGTCAAGGGTTTCGGCTTCTTTGGCGTAGGGCCCCTTTTCAGTTCGAGGCTCAGGCATGGCTGGCCTTTTGTCTGCCCGTGGAGGATTCGTCGGGATTTGACCGGAACGTGTCAGTACGTTCACCTCCGGCTTGGCTGCTTTACTTGTCTCTCCTATCTCTGTAATGGAAGGGCCTTGGTTGGCGTAGGGCCATGTTGTACATTTCAGTTCGTTCACCGTTATTGCTTTTGTTGAAGCGTTAACAGTTGCTTTGAGATCTTCCCAAGACAGGGGTTGGGGTATCTGGACCCTCGGGCCATTGGTGGCGGTGCAGAGCTTGTTCCAGCTGATCATGGAGCAGACGTTGCTGTGGTCTTGTGCAGAGCTAGGCTGAGGAGATTTGCTGGAGTAAATGACGTAGTAGTCAAACTTTCCTGATGGTTCTCCAAGGGTACCGATTGTGGGGTCGCCGGCTTCGTATCTCTTCTTCATTTTTCTTTGAGAAGAGGGTTTCTTCTTTCTTTGAGGGCGATCCTCGTTCATTTCATCTTGGAATTCCATTTCCAGACAAGCGGTGCAATCGCAGACTTCCCACCAGATGTGTACATCGTTCTGAGGTGGTATCGGGACCTCAGGATATTGACCGGACACGTCTTCCCCTCGGGGGTCTTGTGGCTTTATGTTGTAGTTGCATGGCTCATACGAGGGTAACAGATTGACTTCTGGGAGACAATGAGAGACTTTAGGAGCTGCGGGAGCGGGCATGTCTTTGGAAGTCCCGAGTGGTTGGGGAATGGCTAAAGTTCCGAAGTGGTGCATGGCACCTTCGATCCAGGCTTGTTGTTCGCCTTGGCGTTTCTCAAGAGCCATGATGACTTGCCAAACTTCCTCCATTGTTGGGAAATTTCTCGGGGGTAAGGTCCCGTTTTCCTCGTTGTTATCCACCGACTTGGCCATGGGGAGTTGACGGACTGCCCTAGTGGCTGTGCTGGGAAGAATGTTGGACCTTGCGGCTTTGACACTGGGAGAATAGTTCCCGGGTACTCTCGATCACTCTCGGCTTGCTGGAGGGGGTGACGGGAAAGGTTTAGACATGGGAAGGCCTTGAGGGATAAAAGGGGGGAAAGCTCACGCGACATGCGGTTTCTGCTTTTATTTATTTTTTTGTTTTTTTTCGTTTTAATTTTCTTAAAACAGTGTTTTCTCAGAATCCTAGGTAGGTTGGAAAAGATTGCTCTTCTTTTTTGCAACTATGCTAGATCATGGGTCAATGGAGACCATCTGTACGGCTATAAGCCCCTCGTTTTGCACACGTATTTTGACATCCGGGGTGGAAAGCCCCGGGCGATGGTCCTATAGGGCAAGCGGTTCCCACCGGCCTAAAAGAAAAATCGAACCTAAGGATCGAGCTTGTCATGTTCGTTTTAATGCGTTAGCCATGTGAATAGTGAGCCGAGCCGGTACCTGAGTCAAGATCGGGTCGAGAGTTCGGCATGACCTCTCCTTACCTTGCTTGTGCAAGGGATCTGTGATGTTAGGCGTTGGCTGGGTCATATCGTCATGGCTGACGTATTAAAGGCTTGATGACATGGTGTCATGTGGGCATGGATGTATATCCGGGACGGAACATCGATGCAGGTGTAGCCGGAAAATCAAGATCAGGTCAAGATTTTAGCATGACCTTTCATCGCTTTGCTTGCGCAAGGGATCTTGAGTTCCGAGCTTCGACTCAGAAAATGGTCGGCATGGGATATGTATCCAGGCTGTATGACACGGACTGGGTAAAACCAATCGAGTCTGGACATAGTGTGACTCAAGCGTGCGGGGTTGACACTGGCTAGGATGGGATGTTTGGAATGATCCCGTGCGCATCCAAGAGGCCTAGGAAGACCAAACGGACTGCAACTGAGACCACCTCGGGTTGAGGGTTGTAGTGTGCAGTGTATCCGAGTAGTGTGCAGTGTATCCGAGTAGCGTGCGAGTAGTGTGCGGTCTCTAAAATTCTTTTTCTGAGTAAAACAGAAGTTTTTTGAAGAATTTTAAATGTATGTATACAAATGTATATTGATGCTTTTTTTTTGTATTTTTTTTTTGTAAAATAAAAAAGTAAAGCACATGCACACACACACAACAGTTAAAGAAAGGGGTAAAATGAAAGTTTGACCCTCATCATCGTTTTAAAAATCTTTTGTTTTGTTTAAAAGTTTTTAAAACAAAATATTCCCCAGCGGAGTCGCCAACTGAAATTACCCGGATCCGAGAGGCAGCGCAATCGCGCCCTGGCATCTGGCATTTTCGCATTTCACGTTTTCCGTTTGCGTCGTGTCGCATTGGAAGTGTATCGCTGTGTTTTGCTTGTAGAGTCGCCACGCCGTTTTGATTAAGCCAAAAACATTGAGAAAAGACATCAGTTTAAAAACTGTTTTTGTGTGATGAGATTTTTGAGTTCAGAGGTCAGGTTACTCCTCGGGAAGAGAATATAAGAGCTCACCCGAGTAGCCTCGTAAAAATGAGTCTTTCGGTACCCCTTCTTTCTTTAAATGTTGTGTGTGTGTGTGTGTGCTTTTAAAAATGCATGCTGTGTTGGATGTCTACATTGTACACTGCTTATTGAAATGTATTGAAATAGTGTAGGAAGTAAGCCTTACCAATGTTGGTTCGTATCTGTCTTCCGCTGGGGATTAGTGTTTGAGGATGGAATAGTGTCCCAGGACGGACCGGGATTGCTTCGGGATGTGCCGGTTGTCTGCGGACAAAGCTTCAGCGTGCCTCAGAATTGTCAAGTGTGCACTCGGGCAGAGTTTCGGCGTGCGTTGGGATCGCAGGGATTGTTGGTTGGATTCGGGCAGAGGTTCGGCGTGCGTCGGAATCGTTGGTTGGATTCGGGCAGAGGTTCGGCGTGGGTTGGAATTGCCGGTTTGACTCGTAAAGAGCCGGGACGCCTCGGGAAAGACCAGGCAAGGCTTCAGAGTACCACGAGGGGCCTCAGAGTACCTCGAGAGTGCCTCGGGGCAGCGCGGGAGCGTCTTGGGAGCGCTCGGAAGGGCTTCGGAGCACCACAAGGGAGCTCGGAAGGCCTCGGAAGGAACCGAAAGGGACCGGGAGTGCCTCGGAAGGGCTTAGAGGGGGAGCCAGAAGGCTTAGGGAGAGAAGAGAAGAGGATGGTGTGTGAAATGAGGGAGGGGGAGCCCTCTATTTATAGTGTAGGAAAATTTGCAAGAAGGTCCGTACGGACCTATGTGCAAAACTAAAGTTTTAGTTTTCCTCGATTTGAGGGAATAATGTGGACTTTAAGAGGATTCAGTAATTATGATGTCTGGTAGCAAGAAGGTCCGTACGGACCTTTTAGCATGCAAAGAGGTCCGTACGGACCTTCCCTGCTTTTCCCAATTTTGCATAATTCCCAAAAAGTCCTTTTGTGTTTGTTTGTCCCAGAAACCCCCCCCTTGGTTTGGTTGGTGGTTTTTTGGGCCTTTGAGGGTTTTTGAAGAGTTTTGAGGGTTTTTTGAGGGTTTCAGGTGTTCGAGACTGCGTTTGAGTGAGTCTGCGGTGTTTCCCGAGTGCTTGAAAGAGAGTGATCCAGATTGGGGTACTTACACTTACGTCACTATCGCAGAGATAGAGGTAGCTAAAGCTGGAATTTGACAATTCAGAGGTTGTCACCTTACGTTATCCCATTTGGCGATAACGGAGATTTTCTCGGAGGAGATGTTATCCCATTTGGCGATAACAGAAGGTTTCCCGAAGGAGAAGTTATCCCATTAGGTGATAACGTAAATTTTTCGGAGGAGACGTTATCCCATTTGGAGATAACGGATGATTTCCCGAAGGAGACGTTATCCCATTTGGCGATAAAGGAGGATTTCCCGGAGGAGATATTATCCCATTTGGCGATAACGAAAGGTTTTCCGGATGAGACGTTATCCCATTTGGCGATAACGGAGGATTTCCCGAAGGAGACGTTATCCCATTTGGCGATAACGGAGGATTTCCCGGAGGAGACGTTATCCCATTTGGCGATAACGGAGATTTCCCGGAGGAGACGTTATCCCATTTGGCGATAACGGAAGTTTTCCCGGAGGAGACATTATCCCATTTGGCGATAACGGAGATTTCTCGAAGGAGACGTTATCCCATTTGGCGATAACGGAGGTTTCTCAGAGGAGACGTTATCCCATTTGGCGATAATGGAGGTTTCCTGGAGGAGACGTTATCCCATTTGGCGATAACGGAGATTTTTCGGAGGAGACGTTATCCCATTTGGCGATAACGGAGATTTTTGGAGGAGACGTTATCCCATTTGGCGATAACGGAGATTTCCCGAAGGAGACGTTATCCCATTTGGCGATAACGGAGATTTCCCGGAGGAGACGTTATCCCATTTGGTGATAACGGAGATTTCTGGAGGAGACGTTATCTCATTTGGCGATAACGGAGATTTCTGGAGGAGACGTTATCCCATTTGGCGATAACGGAGATTTCCCGGTGGAGACGTTATCCCATTTTGCGATAACGGAGATTTCCCGGAGGAGACGTTATCCCATTTGGCGATAACGGAGATTTCCCGGAGGAGACGTTATCCCATTTGGCGATAACGGAAGGATTTCCCGGAGGAGACGTTATCCCACTTGGCGATAACGGAAGGTTTTCCCGGAGGAGACGTTATCCCATTTGGCGATAACGGAAGGTTTCCCGGAGGAGACGTTATCTTATTTGGCGATAACGGAGATTTCCCGGAGGAGACGTAATCCCATTTGGCGATAACGGAAGGTTTCCCGGAGGATACGTTATCCCATTTGGCGATAACGGAAGGTTTCCCGGAGGAGACATTATCCCATTTGGCGATAACGGAGGATTTCCCGGAGGAGACGTTGTCCCATTTGGCGATAACGGAAGGATTTCCTGGAGGAGGCGTTATCCCATTTGGCGATAACGGAAGGTTTTCCCGGAGGATACGTTTTTCCATTTGGCGATAACAGAAGGATTTCTCGGAGGATACGTTATCCCATTTGGCGATAACGGAGATTTCTCATAAGAGACATTATCCCATTTGGCGATAACGTAGATTTCTCGTAAGAGACGTTATCCCATTTGGCGATAACGTAGATTTCTCGTAAGAGACGTTATCCCATTTGGCGATAACAGAAGATTTTGGAGAAAACGTTATTCCATTTGGGGATAACGGGGAATTTCGGGAGAAAACGTTGTTCCATTTGGAGATAACAGAAGATTTTGGGAGACAACGTTATTCCATTTGGAGATAACGTGAAATTTTGGGAGAAAGCGTTATTCCATTTGGAGATAACGAGAATTATTTGTTGTTATTATCACTACTTGGCACGTTACTCGAGCCTCGGGGCGATTTTTTGTGTGTGGAAATGTGGAGGGAATCGGGCCAAGATGTATAAGAAATGTGTGAAATGTGTTTGGGAATGATTTTTATGCAGGTTTTGAGAAGGTGGGGGTCAGTATTCCTGGGCGCGGGCGAACCGGCCTGCCGTTGTATTCCGAGATGTTGTCAATCTTTGCCAAAAGGCATTATGTGGACCAGAATTCCCTCTTGGGCTGAGATCAGGTTTAAACCTCGGGTCTTGATTAAAGTTCCTTTCTCAAACTCTGGCACTTGAAGCTGATGCTGACAGGCTTTTAGAACCAAAGACTAAAGCAAATGTCAAAGTGATCAAACCTCTATTTTGAGGAGGGATGTGACTTATCGAAGCCCCGGTCTGAGGGAAAAATTCTGCAAAGCCCCAGGTTCTATTAAAGCAAGGAAAGATCCTTTCATTGGCAAAGCCCCTTCTTGAAGAGATGACTTGGTAGAGCTCCGACTGATGGTCTGATCCAAGATAACGGCGAAACACCAAACTGACTGGTCATCCAAAGAGAGAGTCGTGTTTGAAGTGACCTCAAGGAATCCATGAACGAAAACTTCTCCAAATGACTTGCGAAGCCCCCGACTTGACAAAGTATCATGGGGAAGGCCCGAATGTATTGATTATAAAACCAAACTGGTTGGTTGACCATGACTGATCTCAAAATGCACTTAATGCAGCCCCAATTCGTTGAAGCATTTTGTTACGAAGTGTGAAACCCATCATGGATTTCAAAAGAGATTCTCATTCTGGTGAGTGCCAAGGGGTCTTGTAGACTCGACTTCCAATGTTGGACTTAAAGTCATTGATTAAACCCTGCTCCTAACACCAAAGAACTTGCTCGTGGCAGGCTTTCAACCAACAAAACTTCCCTTTGCTTGGCAAAGCCCCAGTTTGATGAACCAAGTAGGCGAAGTCTAGATTTTGAAGAAGTGACTTGGTGAAGCCCCAATCTGATGACCTAGCAAAAGTCCCAATATGATTGGTATTGCAAAAGTGATCCTGAGGTTAATCTGACTAAGACTGAACCATCTTGTGACATAGCGAAGAACCCGATGCGGACCCAAAAATGACTAAAGAAGCCCCAGTCTAAAGAAATGGCTTGACGAAGCCCCACCTTGAAGAGTTTCCATGCAACCTTAATGCGAATTATAGCGAAAGAGGAGAACCTATCCTTTTTTATTTTCTTTAGTCAATCAGTCAACCGTAAGAAGATGTAAAAGAAAAGAATTTTAGAAATTTATACATGCAGGGGCATATTTTTCGAAGGGTGGGAATGAATCCCGATTTAGTGTTATTTTGATGGCCTCATTCGACGTAGGCACAATAACTCACTTTGGGTTTGACTCTTTTGAGAGAGTATAAGCGAAGAAAGGTTTGTAAAAGTGTATGAAAGCCCCTGCTGACAGAAAATCAGTGTTTAGCACTATCTTTCCTAAGATGTAGAAAAAGAAGACTTGTCAAGACATCTGAAAACTTGTTTTATTTACAATGATCACAAGATTGCTTAAAACCCTTTATTAATGTTCGGGTTATTCAACCACTAATCTCGATATGAACAAACATTTTGATTAATCATGAGGAGAAAGTCAACGGATGTCGCGGATCAAGGTTGGCTGGGTGTGAAAGAAAGGTTTGTGTAGGAAGGTCATTGATGAGACCGATTTTTTCTGGAATTTGAATATGTTTATGGGAGAGGCCATTGATGAGACCGAATTTTCTGGAATTTGAATGTGTTTATGGGAGAGGCCATTGATGAGATCGAATTTTCTGGAATTTGAATGTGTTTATGACCGAACCATTTCTGGTTGCCTACGTTCCCCTCACTTTGAGGAGCTCAGGTCGCCGTAGTTCGGCTGAACTGTGTTTGGCTTTGGGAAATGGGATTTGTGGTTCCTCTAGTGAAAAGGCTCGGATGAGAAGGTTGGATGATGAGGCATGGGCTTTGAGATGATTCCTTGACCAGTCATTTTGGACGGCTACTTCAATTGCTTCCTGATTTTCATCTGTCATTGAGGGAGAAAGAATTTGCATATGCCTAAGGGCTTATGAAATGTTTCTGCCTTTGCTTTGACCACTCCATTGTTATTGACAACTTTCATTCTTCGAGCTTTGATTTTGCCCCATCTGTCAAGCTTCTGATTGGCGGTGCTGGGTCCTAGGCCTCATTTTTTTTTTTAAGCTTTTTTTTTTGCTTGAAGCTCTTACTTGGGGGTTTTTTTTTGAAGCACGTGAGGGAAAAGCCAAACCCCTGCTTGAAATTTCTTGATGCACATGAGGGCGAAGGTAAGCTCCTAGGTTGTTGTCGACATGGGGTAAATCTTTCGATGCTGAGTGACCTTTTGTTGTTCCTTGATGTTTTCGACGTCGTTGACTTGGTCAAGGTGATGGTGAGGACATGATTTGGGAAGCGTATGGCTTGATGAAGGCTTTTGTGAGGAAAGGAAAGTTTATGGCTTGATGGAGGCCTTTTGTGAGGTAAGAAAAGTGTATCGGAAAAGCATTAGTTGACTTTCTCACACCGAATAATCAGAACGTTAATTATTTTGAGAGATTATTTGTTGAGCAATGCAAGTGATCATATAAAATAAAACCATTTCATTAAATATAATGTAGGTGTGCAAATAATGTCTTAAGTCTAGCAAGAAAAGAAAAAGACTCTTTTATAAAAGATTCAAGATTAACTACAATGCCCGAGAAGGACTTGATTGAAAGAGGAAAGTACTAGAACCTACGAAAGTTGACTGAGAGACTGTTTTATCTTTTAATCTTGCTTAAGGATAGGTAACCCCTAACCTAGCTACTCTTCGTTGGTTGGACTGCCAGGACGCTTGAGCTTTACATTTTCTGTTAACTTCTGAATTCCATACTGCAGACTGAGGCAGTGATCAGTTATGTGCCCATGATACTGGTGGAAGTGGAGGGATTTGAGGTCATGGAGCAGCTAGAGCAAATACAAGTTGTCCGAATTAATGGGTTGGAAAAGTCACGGGGACAAAACTTGATGACTGAGCGTATTGATGGAAGGAAGTGAACCTGGGAGGATTTTGAGGGATATTGGGATCTGTTTGAGAGGATTCAGCGCTGCGCTGGTTGTATTGAGTGAAAGGGGTAGTACTGGCTGGTTGTGTCTTCGGACCTTTCTCAAGCTTAGAACTGGCATTGGCCAAGCAAGCTCTGGGGCAAGTTGTCCTATCAGATTCTCTCACTTCGGGCATTTGAATTTTGCATGCCAGAATCACTTCTTTGCCTGGTTCGACATCTTGGGTCGATGGAGTACTGGTACTCATCATGAGATCAAGCTTTTCTTGCATTCGTTTCACTTGCTCTATCAATATTGCCACATGGGGGGTCAACAGGAGCTCTCGAGTTACTGGAACTCGCAACAAGACTTTTATCAGTAGAGGGAACCATAGCAGCAGACTGGTGAAATTGACGGGTGAATTCACTAAATCCGGCAGGCGGCAACGGAAAACTTGAGGCATCTGGATTTTCTTCTTGCAACTCACTATCGTATTCGGGTGGGTATAGGGGCTTCAGAACATAGCCACATGTCTTAAACTGATTATGTGAAGCTGAAGCATAAACTAGCAGGTACTGCTGAAACTGAGAAACAGGTGTGATGAAGCCCAATCCGTTCTGAGGAGCTGAGGGCGATGGAGCCCTGATGGCCTGAGACACTGGGAGGAACTGGAGGGCAGTAGTCCTTGGTGGAGGATCATATGTCAAAGGAGGAGGGTATTGGTTGTAGGATGGAGGGTATTGGTTATATGATGGAGGGTATTGGTTATAGGGTGGAGGGTATTGGTTATAGGATGAAGGGTATTGGTTATAGGATGGAGGGTATTGGTTGTAGGATGGAGGGACTGAGATCACTGTTTCTGGAGTTTCATCTTCTACCATGACCAGAGAACCATTTGCCTCAACTATTACTTGAACCCCATGGCGGCGGAGAGCACCGATGAGCATGGCTTGCTGCTCCTCGTGAAGCTTATGGGCATTTTCCAAAGCTAGGACTAACTCTTCATTTCTAGTCATCGGATTACCCGTACCATCACTGTTTTTTGTCATATTTACCATTCTAAACCCCTGAGTAGACAAAACTGATGATTCTGCTGAACTGTCTGAACCTGAGGTTTCCGCACCGAAAAGCCGCTGACCCGGTATTCTCACCCACTTCTTTCTCGCTGCGGAAAAGAGATAGGCAAGGTTTAGACTTGGGGGTAGGCAAGGTTTAGACTCGGGGTAAGCAAGGTTTAGACTCAGAGGTAAGTAAGGTTTAGACTTGGAGGTAGGTGAGGTTTAGACTTGGAGGTAGGTAAGGTTTAGACTCGGAGGTAGGTGTTTAAACTAAAGGCTCAAGTAACATGCATGTACTGCTTAAGTTTTGCTTAAAACACATTTTCTCCTAATCCTAATTGATCGGAAAAGATTAGACCTTGAAAGGTCAAGATCGAAAATTGGACTGTGAGGGTCTTGATTGGAGATTTGACCGTGAAAGATCGAGATTAAAGATTTGATCATGGAAGGTCGGGATTGCCTATTTGACCATGAAAGGTCGATATCGGAGGTTGGACCGTGAAGGTCGCGATTGGAGATTTGACCCTGAAAGGTCGAGATCGAAGTTTGGAGATTGGACCAGGAGGGTCTCGATTGGAGATTTGACCGCGAGAGATCGAGATCGAAGATCGGAGATTGAACCGTGAGGGTCTCGATTGGAGATTTGACCGTGAGAGGTCAAGATCGAAGATCGAAGATTGAACCGTGAGGGTCTCGATTGGAGATTTGACCGTGAAAGGTCGAGATCAAAGTTCAGAGATCGGACCGGGAGGGTCTCGATTGGAGATTTGACCGTGAGAGATCGAGATCGAAGATCGGAGATCGAACCGTGAGGGTCTCGATTGGAGATCAGACCTTGAGGGTCTCGATAGGAGATTGACCATGAGAGATCGAGATCGAAGATCGGAGATCGAACCGTGAGGGTCTCGATTGGAGATCGAACCGTGAAAGGTCAGGATTAAAAATTGGAGATCGGACCGTGAGGGGTCGAGATCGAAGAGTGGAGATAGGATCGTGAAAGGTCTCAATAAGAGATTCCAGAAATGGGACCATGCAATTGTGATTCCATTATTTGTTCAAGTTTACTTAAAACAGTGTCTTTTAATTATTTCTATTTCGTTGGAAAAGGTTGCCCTTCTTTTTCGCAACTACTCTAGATCCTGGATTAGTGGGTTCCGTCACTACGTCTATAAGCCCCTCATTTTCCACCTGTATTTCGACATCCCAGGGTGGACAGCCCCGGGCGAGGGTCCTATAGGGCACGCGGATCCCACCGACCGAGAGAGAAGAACGGTCCTAGGGTCTAGTGGATCACAGGGTCTCGATTGGAGATCGGACCGTGAAAGGTCAGGATTAAAAATTGGAGATCGGACCGTGAGGGGTCGAGATCGAAGATGCGGATTATAGTCAATGTCAATGCCGTGAAAGTCAAGTTTTTTAGCCTCAACGAAATTTTGGCAGAGTTTCGCTTTACGCGATAGACATTTTGACTTCGGCATTGTCCAAGGAAAATAATAGGCATGGGTCGGACGTTAAAAGTCGAATGACACGGTGTCACATTGAGCGTTGTTGCATACTTCGTGCAAGTCAAAAGTCAAAGTCAATGCCGGGGTCAAGATTTTGCCAATTTTTTATTTTTATTTTTTAACGAAATTTCGGCATGGCTTCCCTTGCGTGAGGAATCTTGATTTTTTTGGCACGGGCTCGGTTTGACTCTTACATACCTCGTGCGGTCAAAGTCAAAGTCAATGCTGGGGTCAAGATTTTGCCAATTTTGCCTAACGAAATTTCGGCATGGCTTCGCTTGCGCGAGGAATTTTGACTTTTGACATGGGCTCGGGTTTGACTTTTACGGGGGTATACAACGAGGCTGTATGATACGGTCTAGACCAAAAACCAACCAAAAAAGTCACGGTTTTAAAAGTGTGACACGGACTAGTGCATTGGTCGACACTGGCTGCCATGGGGAGTTTGGGATGATTCCGTGCGCGCCCGGGAACGTCGTAACACTGTCCGTGACTGCAGCTGAACAACCATCCCGGGTTAAAAGGACGTGCGTGCAAAGTGTACAGGATATAGAGTGCGCATAGTGTGCGGTCTCCTAAAAAAATTCTTTTTTGAGTTAAAATAGAGATTTTCATCATGTGTTTTAAAAGAATGTTTTTGGGGAAGGGGAAAATGCAACACATAGGCACGTAAATTTTCTGGAACCTGGCCAGACTCAGGACTGAATAGCCCCAAGCTGCCATGGCTTCCAGATTAACCTCAGAAAAGTGTCCTGGTGGAACTGCGAATGAAGCCGCCCGACTTGGATCCAGGCAGATCAAGTCGTCCGGCTAGATCCATCAGTTTTCCAGGTTCCAATTTGCTCCATTTCCAGACTGTTCCTCCGGACATTTTTGGCAACTTTCAATTTCAGAATTGCACCTGTTCATTATTCAGAGTATGCACAAACCAAAAAAGAATACAAAGATGCATGAAAAAAGGAAAATAGCACAAGCACAAAAATCAGATCCGGGACGGAAGGCTAACCCTCGTAAACGTTTCCAACACTTCTTATGAGAAAAAAAGTTTGGAAACATTTACATCTCCCCAGCAGAGTCATCAAACTGTGAATGTGGGTCCTTTTCAGCGATTGAACCGTTTTTATTATATGGTGGCCGTTTCACCTCAGTTTGAAGACACCAGTTTTATTGAAAAAACGGAGTCTCCACGCCATTTTGATTTCCTCAAAACTTTGAAAAAAAGGATAAGGGTTCGGAGGTTAAGTTACTCCTTGGGAAGAACGTAGTGCGTTCACCCAAGGAGCCTTGCAAAAGCAAGTCTTCCTAGATCCGAAGTTTGTGCTTGTTTGTGTGCTCGTGTGTGTGCGTGATTTGAAAAGAGAGGGAATGTGCCAAGTTTATCTGCCGGACATATAAACCATATAAGTAGGTTATAGCTTGGGATTCCTTGAATTTGATGTTTTCGGGATTTTGGTCTCGTGCTCATTTTGGACTTGTGATCATCATTACGGAACCTTTCTACCCTCCCGTTGGATTAATCAACCATGGTAGGCGTGAGAGCCTTGGTATGTTTTAAACCAACGTTCTTTGGGGACTTGGTCACATGTGATCGAGAGAGGGACACCTTTTGAAGTCTAAGAATGAGACTCTTTAGAAAAGGAGGAGTCTTTACCCATCAATCTTACATCTTGAGACGATAGAGATTCGTAGGGACATTTATGTTCGTCTCAAGTGATTATCGGAGATGTCGGGACTAAGATCCGTCCGCTTCTAAAGGGACTACGATTATGGCATTTTAATGGTGGAAACGATGTAAAGATGAAGTCTTTACACCGATCCACACCACGGAATGCTTCAAGAACCAAGGGGACTAGGGGAAGGGGTATAAAGATTGGATCTTTATACTCATCCTATGTCTTTCGTGCCTTAAAAGGCTACTAGACAATCCTCGGAGAGAAATCCATCCTTAAGGGACATGGGGGAAATGACATTTAAAGGTAAAGATTGCATTTTTAAGGTAAATAACATAATATTAAACTAAAGACATGAATTAAAAGGGACGATCTTTATGACTCTTTCTATGTCCTTTAAGACCTCATAAGGTGGACAATCCTTGGAAGGCTAGATCAAGGGAGGGGGATGACATAATGGAAATAAAGATTGCATTTTTATGTGAAAATAAAGGGACATCACATCATCATGTGGTGGATCCTCCCTAGAACAAGCCATATGTGGACCCTTGTTCATCCTTGGGAGAGGATCCCCAATGAATCCTTTGTGTAGGGGAAAGGGGGATATGATGATTTATATTGAAAAGATAGGAACTTTAGAGCAATAAATCAATATAAATGGCAAATAATGGAAGTATTAATGACAAGCAATAAGTAAAGCAATATAATGAGAGTATATCAAGGGGAAAGGAAGGAGAGATTACCAATGTTGGTTCTCTCTATCTCCCAAGGGGATTTTCCTATTTAGGAATAGTTTAGGAAGAGATTTATGGAGGAGGGAGGTGGTTTTTTGAGTGTTTGAGTTTCTGGAAATTCGTGGTATTAATTTGGCAGAGTAAGAGTGCTTAAAAGTTGTATATAAAATGGGTAGAGGAGGCCTCTATTTATAGGCTGCAGTGTGCTTCCTAAAGAAGTTGCCCGGCGTTAACTTGCAGCAAATGAAGCTGCCCGACGTTATCCTCTGTCGTGTCAAAATGTTTCTAGATTCATGCAAGGTGGTAGCTAGAGGCTTCTTTCCAACGAGGTCCTGCTTGGAATTTTAATTCCTAGCAGGTCCTTCTTCCCTTGGAAAGTTTGGAAAAGTTCCCGAATCGCCCCTAAACTTTATGAAAGTTTGGGGAATTGTCAGGAAACTTAACCGGAAGGCATGAGCCAGATTTGGGTACTTACAGGAAGGAAATGGACTTTCGTTAAGAAAATCGGGCTTACTTTGGAGGCCTAAGTTGGAAATACGGAAGGAAATGGACTTTCGTTAAGAAAATCGGGCTTACTTTGGAGGCCGAAGTTGGCAATACGGAAGGAAATGGATTTCCGTTAAGAAAATCGGGCTTACTTTGGAGGCCGAAGTTGGAAATACGGAAGGAAATGGACTTCCGTTAAATTCCATTGGAGAAGTTAACTCCTGTTAACTTTCTGTTAGACTGGGGATCTGGATGCAGTGTGCCAGGAATTAAAAGGGCAAAGTAGGGTTTTTACCCTACAATCTTATCTGCGCTGACAAGGACAGCATGACGACGAGTTCCAAGACCAGAACAGACGCCGTTGTCTTCTTTCTTCTTTTCAAACATCAGTAAGCCGAGAGAAAGAGAGAGAGGGAGAGGGAAGAAAAGCCTCAATTGTTGTCCAAATTCTTCGCCGAAACCTTCGAATTCAAGGCCATGGAGCAAGGAGAAGGAATTAATGTAGGCCGCCGTGGTCGGGTAAACAGAGCGGCTGCGGAGAAGTGGCTTGAATTGGTGAGGATGCATCGCCATTACACGCTCTCACAATCGGTAAACGACGAAGTTTACCCGGATATGTGGCAACATTGGGCCACCGATGAGGACCTCTGCATGGTATGACACTCAATTTTGTCAATTTTATTGATTTTTCATCAAAATTGGTTCATGCTAGAGTTAGGGCTTGAATGTAAAAAATTGAGGCTTTTGTTGATTTTGCCGTTGTAATGTGAAATTGACGATGCATATGTTTAATTGAAAGCATGGGTAGTAGGAATATGCAATTTGTTTGTGAAAAACATGAGTAATTTGCATAATGTGAAAATAAAGTGGGTACAAATTTACCGAATTTGGGACGGACTCTTGCATGTGAGATTTTTATGATGAAAACTTGTTTTTGTGAACGTATGTTTGATAACATGATGACTGAACGTGAGAAAGAATACATGCATGCTAGATTTATGAAAATAAAGTGCATGGAGAAAAATGTGTCCAAAAATGGGACGGGGTTTGTTTTCTCTTTTCTGTTCGTGTTCGTGCCATGTTTGCCATTTTATTGACATGTTTGCGATGTGCTTGCCTCCAGGGGAGAGCGGATGTGATCCAGAGCAAGTTGGACAAACTGAAGACTCGGGGCTCTGTGGAGGCAGTCGTTAGGCTTTGGGATACTTTGCCCACAGCTGGTAGGGAGGGTTACAGGAGTCCTCGACAGCTTGTGGTTGCCTCTAACCTTTAAGGTTTTGTTGAGTGCTTGAGGGGGTTAGTGAGATTGCATAAGAGCAAGGGGCTCTATCTTGCTTTAATTGAGCACTGGTGGGATGTTACCCACACGTTCCACTTCTTTTGGGGGGAGGCTACCATGACCCCCACTGACTATGCTGCCATTACCGACCTGTCCTTCAAGGGGCTCAGCTTAGAGTGGCATGACGGGTATATTGACAGGGAGCTGATGGATCTATTGGGGATCGTTCCCGTGCCGAGGAAGGGAATGGGCATGGAGTATGCCATGATTGTTCGGAAGCTGACCAAGACCATAGCTCAGTATGAGAGAGGGGATCAGACCATCTCTGCTGAGCAGATTGCCCGCTGCTTCTTGTGGTTCGCCCTTTCTAGCACCTTATTTGGGCATGCGGAGGGCACAACTGTGTTTGCCTTGTTGGAGTCTTTGGCGGACATTGATAGGATCGATGAGTTCTCTTGGGGAGAGGCAAGTCTGGCGGAGTTGTACAGGTACAGCAGGAAGGCATCCACCTCCCTGACCTGCTTTGAGTTCCCGTTGGAGGTATACTCTTTTTCCCGTATCTCTTGTACATATTATGTATGCATCTTTGTATTGACGAGTTTCCCTTATTGGGTGCAGGTCTGGGCTCTGGAGATCTTTGGATGCGCCATGTGGGACCATGTCCCGGGGGAGGTTTTTGCATACCCGGCTATGCTTTGGTAGACAAAGGAGGCTAGGGTGAAAAGGACCAGCAGGACCAGGAAGAAGATAAGGTATCAGGACATGGTGCCGTTTTTTAGGGCGGAGACCAGTGAGAGATTTAATCTGTACCTCTGGTTTGAGGTTGACCAGCTGGGCGGTGCCGAGCAATGGACGGATCGGAGGTGTATCATGCGGGGCCTCACCTGCGACGTTTATTACTTGGGGGAGAGGGTGATTGGGAAACACGGTCTAGAGATGGCCCCATTGGCACCGGTTGAGCCTCCGAAGGACATGTTGTATCCCCGGGAAGGGACGACGAACTGGGATTGGTTTAGGGCTGGACGGCCTGCCTTGGAGTACATCACTATGGTGACACCTCGAGCTTTCCGGCCCCGGCTTGATGCCTAGGTATGTGCTGATCACATTTCGATATTCTAGTTTTTGTACATCTTAAGCCATTGCTTCGACTATTTCTGATGCTTTCATTTTTTTGTGCAGTACTCGTCCCGGGTTGTCGATCAGCTTTTGCGCCAGGTCATCGGGGCCAAGAAGTTCATCCGCAACCTTGTGACGCTGGGGAATGCTCAAGGTTCCGAAAGGGCATCGCAGCTAGTGCCTAGTGCCTCTGCGCGAGAGAGGTCCCCTATTTTGGCCAGCAGGCCTATGCCAGGCAGGCGGTCTATGGAGACTCCCCGCACCCAACCCAGAGAGTCGACTCCTCTCCGGCAGTCGGCGGACATCCCTCTTTCTCCTTACATGGAGAGGAGCGTTGAGATCTCTCGGGATCACGTCATCTTCGGGGGTATGGAGGGACCGAGCTACGTACAGAGCAGAGCTGGTGAGGCCTCTTCTTCGCGCCAAGGGGATTATGGCGCCTTTCAGCCATAGGGGGATTACGGGACTCCCTTACAGACCCAGGGGATGTACGACCAGAGCTCGGATGCCTTCTGTAAGTACCCCAATCTGGATCACCCTCTTCCGAGCACACGGGAAACACCACAGACTCACAAACGCAGTCTCGAAGACCTTTGATACTCAAAACCCTCCAAAAACCCCCCAACCAAACCAAGGGAGGGACCTTTCTGGGACAAACAGGGACAAAAGGACCTTTTGGGAATTTTTCAGAAATTAGAAAAGCATAAGTCCGTACGGACCTTATTGCACAGATCCTGGCACTATAAATAGAGGGATCCCCCTCCCTCATTTCAGACATCTCCCTCATTTCACACATCTCCCTCTTCTCTCCTCTCCCCCAGCCTTCTGGCACCCCTCTAAGTCTTCTCGAGGCATTCTCGGCCCCTTTCGGATCCTTCCGAGGCCTTCCGAGCTACCTTGTGGTGCTCTGAAGCCTCTCCGAGCGCTCCCGTGACACTCCCGCGCTGCCCCGAGGCACTCTTGAGTTACTCTGAGGCCCCTCGTGGTACTCCGAGACCTTTTCTAGTCTTTCCCAAGGCATCTCGGCTCTTTCCGAGTCAAACAGGCAACTTGAACGTACGCCGAAACTCTGCCCGAGTGACTTTTGCCATCTCAATGCATGCCGAACCTCTACCCGAGTGATCCCTGCGATCCCAACGCACGCCGAACCTCTGCCCAAACGCAACCTACAATCCCCACGCACGCCGAAACTCTGCCCGCAGACAACCGGCTCATCCCGAAGCAATCCCGGTCCGTACCGGAACACTATTCCATCCTCAAACACTGTTCCCCTGCGGAAGACAGACATGAACCAACATTGGTAAGGCTTCCTTCCTACACTATTTCAATACATTTCAATAAAGCAGTGTACAATGTAGACATCCGATACAGCATGCATTTTTAAAAGCACACACACACACACACACCACAGTTAAAGAATATTAGGGGTATCCGAAAGACTCGTTTTTACGAGGCGACTCGGGTGAGCTCTAAGATTCTAATATTCTCTTCTCGAGGAGTCATCTGACCTCCGAACTCAAAAATCTCATCACAAAAAAAACAGTTTATTTTTAAACTGATGCCCTTTTTAAATGTTTTGGGCTTAATAAAAACGGCGTGGCGACTCTACAAGCAAAACACAGCGAGACACCTCCAACACCGCAAAATGGAATAAGCCAGATGCCGTGGCGCGAACGCGCTGCCTATCGGATCCGAGCGACTTTCCCGAAACGCGACGCGACGAAATGCGAGATGATCGGGGGGCCCCGCGCGCGAGCCGGATCCCGGGTAATTTCAGTTGACGACTCCGCCGGGATTTGAGGGAATAAGTTGGACTTTAAGGGGATTCAAAAGAATCATTGAAACAAAGAGGTCCGTACGGACCACTTATGCTTTTCCAATTTCTGAAAAAATTCCCAAAAGGTCCTTTTATCCCTGTTTGTCCCAGAAAGGTCCCTCCCTTGGTTTGGTTGGGGGTTTTTGGAGGGTTTTGAGTATCAAAGGTCTTCGAGACTACGTTTGTGAGTCTGCGGTGTTTCCCGTGTGCTCGGAAGAGGGTGATCCAGATTGGGGTACTTACAGAAGCCCCTCGACGATGTCACTTACGGAGGAAGTGGGGTCGTCGATAAGATGAGGGTCCTGATCTGGATCGCGTGTTGTGAGAGGAAGTGACCGTGTAGGTCGGTGCGTGAGGATATGGAGGTGTCTTGTTGTGTGACCGTATAGGTCAGTTGGCTGGACCCTGTGATAGGATTCCTACGTATCCCTAGCGGGAATCAAGCCTGATCGTGGTTCGTGTGTGGGGTGAGTGTTGTTGTGTACGAGGACGTTAGATGTCCTCTGACTGAAACTCTGTGTAGGGATGTGATGGTATCCTGTGGGTGACCGCATAGGTCGATGGCAAGAGACGTGGTGGCATCTTGGGTGACCACGTAGGTCGATGGTAAGGGACGTGGTGGCGTCCCGGGTGGACCGTATAGTGCCGATGGTAAGGACGTGGGCGGCATCACGGCGACCGCATAGGTCGATGGTAAGGACGTGGTGGCGTCCAGGGTGACCGCATAGGTCAATGGTAAGGACGTGGTGGCATCCTGGGTGATCGCATAGGTCGATGGTAAGGACGTGGTGGCGTCCTGGGTGACCGTATAGGTCGGCTGGCTAGACTCTGTAATAGGATTCCTACGTATCCCTAGCGGGAATCAAGCCTGATCGTAGTTCAGAGGTAGTAAGCCTTGTGAGTGTATGCATGCGTGATGGTGCCACGAAGTGTCATGTGACCCGCCGAGGAGTCGACCGTGAGGACGTGGTGGCGCCCTGAGATGGAAATTTTACGATTTTCTGAATCGGGTGGTTTAAGGCCTTTCGGGCCGGAGGTAGTAATGTGGGAGGTTTATACGGTCTTTCGGACCGAGTGGTTTAAAGCCTTCCGGGCTGGAGGTATAATTTTATCTTCTGGCTGCGGTTGCGTCATGTATGAGGACTTGATTCATCTTCTGACTGCGATTGCGTCATGTATGAGGACTTGATTCGTCTTACATTGGTGGTGTCATGTATGAGGACTTGATTCGTCTTCTGACTGCGGGTGTGTCATGTATGAGGACTTGATTCGTCTTCTGACTATGATTGTGGAGGCGTGGCCGCCTTGTGCTTTGATTGCGAGAGGTGTAGATGCCTCGTGCTTTGTCCGCTGGGGAGAAGGTTGGACTTATGATGACCGCTAGGTGTTCATGCATTGGGGATCATCGTGGCCTTGTAGGGGCTTTTTCCGCTGAGAAGGTGACTTCGGGCTTACTTTGATTGCCGGTGTATGATTCACCGTTTGGCGTTTTGGAGACGTTTTGTGCCTTGAGATTTGTGCCTGGAGGCGCTTGCTCCTTTTGCGCTTGTTTTACCGTTTAGTGGGCGAGGTCCGGGCTTACGATGACGGCCGGTGCTGGGAATATGTGGTCTTGTACGGGTTTGCAAGAATTCCCTTTTGACTTGCTGGGGAAGGAGCTCGGGCTTACTTTGATGGCCGGTGCTTGAGTTGCCGTTTAGTGGGCGAAATCCGGACTTACGATGACGGCCGGGGTTGGTTTTGTTGGGTTAAGGACCAAACTGCATTGAATCTGCTGAAATAGGCCTTTGGACAGCCAGGGGCAAAGATTATAAGGGCAAAGAAGTAATTTGGCCACGGGTTGTAAGAAGGTCCGTACGGATCTTCTCCCTCTGCAAAGAGGTCCGTACGGACCAGCGTTGAATTTTACAGTTCCCAGATTTTGACTGGCTACATAACCGAGGCTTTTCCCATTTCTTCTTCTTCCAGTTCATGCACCAGCGAGAGAGAGGGAGAGAAAACTCCATTTTTGCACCAAAATCCTTAGAAAATTCTCCATTTTTAGCTTGATTTGCTTGTAATGGCGGAAGGATCAAGGAGAGGACGTGGTGCGGAGCCGAGAGGTGATCGAGCAAAGGATGGAGCTTCAAAGAAATTGCATCTCCTTCGTGCCTTCTTCGAAGAACCCGGATGTGTTGTATCCGAATCCGGAGGTGCATAATCGGCGAGTTAGGAACGCCGGGGAGGTAAGAAATCAATTTCGTCTTGATTCCTTGCTTGAATTTTTGAATGCTAGAACTAGGTTTTAGTTTTTCGCATTTTTGGGGCTTTTGTTATTTGCCATGCTTTTTGTGATGAATTGTTGAAATTGAGCATGTAAAAATTGTGAGTATGTGATTTTTGTGCAAAAATGTGTAGATTAGCCCTTATTTGTAAAAATAAAGGGCCTCTCTATGAAATGCATGCTTTGGTGTTTTGTACCTTATGCTATTTCTGTATGTACATTGTGAGAAAAATTGCCATGTAGGAAGGGACAAATTTTGTGAAAAATGTGACATGTGCCGTATTTTGTAGCGGGTTTTGTGCGAAAGTATGTGTCGTGTAGGGACGGACTTTTCTTTTGAAAATGTGTTATGGTGTGTGCCGTGTTTTTGTGACGGACTCTGGGAGTTTATGTGCAATGTATCGTGTAGGGCTTAACTCTGTTGAGAAAATTTGCAAGGTGTGTGCGCCGTGTTTTTCGTGTTTTTAAGTGACTGCATGGGGAAAATTATGTGCAATGCATGCCAGACAAAGTGTTTTTGTGTTTGGTTGCTGTATGTGAAAAGTATATGTATGTGTGCACATGTTTGTGACGGGTTGTCACATGTAGAAAATTATGTGCGTGTAATGAAGTGTGCACAGTGTTTTGCTGGTGGACCTTTTTATGCTTTGAGTGACAAAGTACCTTTGTCAGACGTGACCAGACCTTTTTATTACTGCGGGATGAGGGCTTTTGGCCAGCTGAAAGCCAAAAAGATGAAGACTTCGGATCACTCGAGGCTGTGAGTGAGTGGGTAGCGACGGTTGCGGACATCTGCATGGGGGCAGGCCAGCGGAGCCACAGGAAGGTTGTGGCGTATCTTGTATGCTTGGAAGCAGGCGTGTTCGTGGAGGAACTGGCGGGATTTACGACAGGAAGAACACAGCATCTTCTGTGGAGCTTGTCCGAGTATTGGTGGGACACCACCCACACCTTCCCATTGGTGAGCTGGGGGCCGAGGTTGTAAGTACCCCATCTGGATCGCTTTCTATCTGACATACGACATAAAGCCAGGCAAAGCTTCCTTTGAGGAGATCATAATCTCCTTTTTCATCGAACTCCGATTGGGGAGACGTGCCATATATGGTTGGAAAGCTCTCGACTGAGAACTAAGCTTGCCAAGACCAAAACTGGGTAATGGCTGCTTATGTCGTGCAAACATACTCTGCCAAGAGACATAATAATTACGAGAATATTCTTAATTATTACTGATTCCCTAAATCCGGAAAACGGGCAAAAACCTGTAAGTGTGGCTTATTGTGTCGTGCGACAAAATAGCTGAGAGAATGCGTATAATTATTCTGAGACAGAATACTTCATAATCATTACAGATTCCTAAATCGAGGAAAACCAAAAAAGCTAGTCGTGCGTGAAAACCATAGCCATTTCACGGTTCCCCTATACACCATAATGAGGCCTCCCCCTCTCATTTTCACACACCTCACGCCACTTCTCTCTTCACTCCCTAGGCCTTCTGGCTTCCCCTCTAAGTCCTTCCGAGGCATTCGGCCCCCCTTCCGAGGCCTTCCGAGCCCCCTCGTGGTGCTTTCAGAAGCCTCCCCGAGCGCTCCCGAGACGCTCCCACGTGGCTGCCCAGAGGCACTGCTGAGGTACTTTCACGAGGCCCCTCGTGGTACTCAGAGGCCTTGCTCGGTGCTTTTCCACGGTGGTCCCGGCTCTCTTCCGAGTCAAACCGTGCGATCCCAAAGCTCACGCCGAAACCTCACTGCCCGGTGACTCTTGCCATCTCAACGCAGCGCCATGAACCTCTCGCAGCTGAGTGATCAGACGATCCCAACGCACGTCGGAGCCTACGCCTTCTAACGACTGCAATATCAACTCATGCCGAAACTCTGCCCGCAGTACAACCGGCCCTCCCAAAAGCAATCCAGTATCCACACAGGAGCTAACGCTTCGACCTCAAACACTATTCCCAGTGGAGAAGACGGAGACACGAACCTAACATTGGTAAGGCTTCCGCTTCCATTACTATTTCAATACATTTCCATAGCATGGCATACAATGTAGACATCCGAGACACATGCATTTTTAAAAAGCACACACACACACTGACATTTTAAAGGATATTAGGGGTATCCGAAAGACTGGATTTGCTTTACGAGGCGTACTCGGAGTGAGCTCTAATATTCTAATATTCTCTTCCCGAGGAGTCATCTCGACTCTCAGAACTCAAAATCTCATCACCGCAAAAATGCAGGTTTAAAATTATCTTTAAAAGCTGATGCCCTTTTTTCAATGTTTTGGGCTTAATAAAAGCGAGCGTGGCGACTCTACAAATGCAGAAAGCAGCAAGCGGCGTAGAACGAACCGCTCCAACGAAAGATTGCCAGAATGCGAGCTGTGCTGCAAGCTCGCTGGATCAGGCTATTTCAGCCAAGTGCGACTCAGCATTGAGGACATTTTGTTTTAAAATCTTTCTCAAACAAAAACAAAAGATTTTTAGAAAGCAAGATGATGAGATCAATTGGCTTTCATTTTTACCCCTTCCTTGTTAATTGTTAAAATTGTCTGTGTGTGTGCACCGTAGCGTTCGTTTTTATTTTACAAAAAAAATAAAAATACAAAAAAAAAAAATGCATCAATTATACATCTCGTGCATTACATTTAAAAATTCTTCATAAACTTCTGTTTTTACTCGGAAAAAGAATTTTAGAGACACGCTTACACTACGCGCCGTCTTGCCTCGGGTTACACCGCACGCTACTGCTTTGCACTGCGCCTCGGATACTGCTTTGCACTACAACCTCGGCCGGGGAGTGAGTCGGTTGCCAGCGATCAGATTAGGTCTTCACTATGAGCCTTTGGGGACAGCCTTGCACGGATCATTCCAAACATCCCATCCTAGCCAAGCGTCAACCCTGCACGTTTGGAGTCTTGAGTCACACTCTGCCCAGGACATCGGTTGGTTTTACCCAGTCCGGTCCGTGGTCAATGACACTGAATACATATACCATGCCGGCCATGTTTTAAGTCAAGGCTGGGAACTTCAAAAGAATCCCTTCATATGCTTGGCAACCAGCGTGGTGTGGAAATCTTGTGCATGCTAAAATCTTGACTCCGATTCTTGAGAAGCTACACCTGCACGATGTTCCGTCCAGGATATACATCCCATGCTCACATGACACCATGTCATCACGCCTTTGTCGTACGTCAAACATCACAATATGTGAGCCCCCAACCGCGCCTAACTTGTCGCGAGATCCGCTTTGCGCAAGCAAGGTAAAGGAAGAGGTCATGCTTAGAACTCTTGACCGATCTTGACTCGGTGGCGGCTCGGTTCACTATTCCTGTGTGCTAACGCATCAAAGCGAGACATGACAAAGGCCCTATTCGGTCCTCATAGGTTCGATTTTTCTTTTAGGCCGGTGGAAATCGCTTGCGCTATAGGACCCTCGCTCGGCCGCCCACCCTTTGGGATCTGTCGAAATACGGGTGCAAAACGAGGGGCTTATAGCCGCCTGAGACGAATGGTCTCCAGCGACCCGAGGGGGATCTAGCATAGTTGCGAAAAACAAGAGCAATCTTTTCCAACCTACCTAGGGATTACGAGAAAAGCATGTTTTAAGTAAATTAAAACATAAACAAAAAAAATCGGAAAATAAAAGAAACGAAACTTCGCATGCCACGTGAGCTTTTCCCCCTTTTATCCCGTGCTAGGCCATTCCCGTGTCTAAACCTTGCCCGTCACCCCCTCCGGCTAACGAGAGAGTGGTCGAGAGTACCGAGAACCCCGTCTCCCGGTGTCGAAATAGCAGCAGTGGTCCTGCACCTCCTTCCCATTTCTGTCACCAGACAAACCGTCGGTGAAATTCGGTCCCCATGGCCATGGCCAATCGGTGGATAATGCTGCGAAGAAAGCAGGACCTTACCCCCAAGAAATTTCCAACATTGAAGCTTAAGTTTGGCCAGGAGTCCTCATGGCTATCTGAGAAACGTGTCAAGGTGAGCAACAAGCTTTGGATCGAAGCGTGCCATGCACCGCTTCGGAACATTAGCCACCCAGTATTACAGGGCTTCCCAATGAGTCATGTGGCCTCCTACGGACCTCCTAACATCTCTCATTGTCTCCCGAAGTCAACACTGTTGACACCCTCAGTCACGCAGGCCATGCCGGTTATGACGTAAGACCACAGAGACCTTCCAGGAAAGCGCCTCGAAATTTCCACGAGGTCCAGGTACCGCCGCCGAACAACGAACCACATACGGTGGTGGGACGTGCACGATTGCGGTGCTTGTCTGGAAATGGAAATTCGGGGGTGATGCACACGTGAACGAGGGCCGTCCTCTGACCCGAAAGAAGAAGCTATCTTCTACAACAAAAGCTGAAAAGAGTGCAGGTACGAAGGTGATCCCGCAGTCAATGGTGGAACCTTTGGAGGGAACCCTCGGGAAAGTTTGACTACTATGTCATCTACCTTCCCGACACAATCTAGCTCTGCACGTGAAGAGCCAGTAAGCGATATGCGCTTTCCGTGATCAGGCATTTGGGACCCGAGCCGCACCGCCACCAAAGGCCCGAAGGTCTGAGATAATCTAACCTGTCTTGGGAAGATCTCAAAGCCACTATTGATGCTTGATAAAAGAATTTATGATAAAGTGAACGAATTGAAATCATGATCGGCCTTATGCCAATCGAGTCCGGGCTCCTCACTTCACGTAAACGGGAGAGATGAAGCAAAACCGCAATAAGTCCGAGAGGTGAATGAGCCTCTGACACGTTCCGGTCAAATCCCGATGTAGATCTCTCACAGCGGACGGAGCAAAAGCGCTGACCATACACGAGCCACAAACGAAAAGGGACCCTACGCCAAAGAAGGCGAAATCTCTTGGACCCAAAGTGAAGATCCTGCCTCTTGACACACGGCTTCAAGCGCACACTCGAAAGGCTAACATACGCTCACTCTGGTCCCTACTCACTTCATCTTACCACTTTAAGCCCTCAAGTTGGAAGCAAGCCCGGCCTGCACTACGGATTTCCCCATCACTTCTGACACCTGATGGCAGTTAGAATGATTGGCAGCGTCAATTGCGCCAAAGAATATCATCACTTTCCACTGCAGGCTCGACCTTCCAAAATTTGGGGGTGGCTCACTGCGAGCCTCTCTCTACATACAGCAGTTTCAGCCCCGGACGAGCGTCGCTCTCCCACGGGTCTTGGTAGATGAGGGGGATCATCCATGAATGTCTCCTTCTGCACTTGAAAATGATGGATTTGCTAGGGATCAAAGCAACCGATCTAAAGCCACCGACTCGGCGAATCAAGGCGTATGACTCAACATCCCGCCCGGTCCTTGGGAATAGCCTCCCTTGAACACACAGTGGGTTTGGAAAACAAAATGGTCTGACGGATTTCCAAGTCAATCGACATCCCGATCACATTCACCTTTGCCATTTTAGTAGATGCCCTTGTTGCTACACGAGATCAATGGAGTAGCCAGAGGCATCCACTATCCATCAATGCGTAAGAAGTTCGTCCCAAGGAACGGATCTTTACCATCATCTACGGTGATAGCGTAGTCAACGAAAGGACACGAACACAAATGGCGTCCCGGTCTTAGAGATCAAAACCCGACGATGATGGCATGATGCTAACAGCGAGGATTGAATTCACCCATCGAAAGCCCTCCAAAAAGCCAAGTATGCCACATAGAGCACCTTGCCTTTGATTTGGGGACAAGATCCCTCCTGATGAAAATGACGAAGCACATGAACTACCATCCCGGGGCTCGGTTTGGGGAAAAGCGCCATCGTGAGCACTCAACGGTATCATCAATATCAAAAAACGGAGGGAACAGAATGTAACCACTGTGCCACGGCTCTGGGATGCTCCCCTACTCCCGAACACATTGCGGAGGATGCCAAGCAAGCTGCACGAAAACTGCAGCGCTCCACGTATAACAAAAGAGGGCTTGCCACGCAATCTCCGATCTTCGTCCTTACAGCCTTCGACATGACCAAGTACTTGGCACAAAGAAGGCCGACACACTTGAAGAAGAAGGTCCAGGAAATGGAACAACAGAGCCAGGGTGATCGGCGCACAAACAAAGCCGGCCGACAACCATGGACAAGCTCCCAGCAGAACCTCGGGCAAGATTCGGAAGGCCTCCAAGCCAAATCCCGTCCAGAAAATCATTTCTCGACACACCGCCTGCTTGGGATCCACAACCACCACTATTCACACAATAGAATTTTGGTTCAGGAAAACTACCCCTCTTTGGTGAGAAGAACTCGAAAAACTCTGTCAAACACCGCACACTTGGCCCGAAACAAGCGGGACGAGTCCGCATTCGAGCTAGTAATGCCCAACCAACAAAAGCAAAAGACTCCGCATGACGATGCTTGGGACGAGCCACTGCTCCACCTGCTGCTTCAAAGAAGAAATCGAGATGCCGAGATCTAATCGATTTTGTTTCCTGATAACTACGCCTGATAGCAATGATGAGGAACGTTGACATAAAGCCCTTCAAGCCCCATCTCCTATCCAAGCTTCATTTTGCCGCACTCAATAAATCCGGGCCACCTTCTGCCGGACCCACTGCCAGCAACAAAAGGACAGCTGATCGAAACCAACTTGGTGACCCCTCGAGTCCTAGAGTCCTGAGTGTCAAAAACTCATCCTGGAGTCCATTATCTTTGAATTTGAGTCTATCGAGTCATCTGACGGCCTCACGCCGGAAGATTACGAGCCTCATTGCCAATAATGTATTCCTTCGTATGCTCTTAATGAATGCTTCGATCTTTCCGAGTATCCTCTTCATTTGCATCTTTTAACAACCGATAAATTAACTAACACAGACAAAGCAGTTAATAACGATTCACTCTGATAAAGAAGGTACACATTAAACGAACAATACATTAAGCCACATCTTTAAGCATGTTTGTCAAACGAGAGAAAAACCGGAGGCCCAAGCTGCTGAGAAGGTTTTAATCACAACGCATTTGCATAGATTGTTTGAAGAGCGAAAGAGACGCAAGTCCGAAGCGCCATTTCGGCAAGCCAAACCAGGTATCTTCCAATACACCTCCAAGAACGGAAACCACAGCACTTCATGAACAAGGGAGAGACCGCATACACAGGCGAAGGGAGTCAAAACCAAAGAGCATCATGGCCAGTACTAAAAACGCCTTGCCTCACTTCGTCATCCTCGAGGACATGCTATCGCCACAAGAAACGCTACCACGGGCACACTCCTACGCCGCACTCGGCCAAGAAGAAGCAAGCAAGTTCATGAAACTGAAGTCCACAATAGGGCTTGCGGTCCCCATATTTAACGCCAAAGAGCCACGAGTGCAAATCATTCTCGTGGATGGGCTATCTACTGGATCTCCATGGAGGTGCATTGCATCCACTTTGTCCGAAGCCTGCGAAAAAGTGCAGCAGAAGTTTCTCCAATCCTCAATCATTCTGCCGCCCCACGATCTCTACCGCATGACTACACCCGGCCCTTTGCAGCCACTGGGGAATTAGCTGTCATCGGGAAAATCGCTCCGCTGTGCAAAGAACGGTCACGAAGTTCATCTTAGTAGCCATCGACTACTTCACCAAGATGGGTCGAAGCCAAGTCCTACAAGGTACTGCCACTCTCCTTAAGAAGGTCGTTCCTCGAGGAAAACATCATGCACGATACGGCGCATCCCAAATGAGGTCATATCGACAATGGTTCACACTTCGAAGGGGAATTCGGCTGCAAATTCGCCGGCCGAATTCAAGATCACACGCCACAAATCTTCTCCTCTACCGCCCACAAACAAAACGGCGCCGTGGAGCCGGTTAAAAGAAACAAAACCCTCGAACGGATCATCCGAAAATGACCACTCCGAGACTGCATGCTTGGCCTGAGAAGCCGCAATTTGCACTTTGGGAAGCTACCGCACAGCGCCTAAGTCGAAACAGCCTACGGGAGAAACCCCATTTTGCCCCGACATACGGGATGAGAAGTCCTTCCCATCGATTCCCAGAAATTCCTCACCTCCGAGTACCGCTATTTGGAAAACGACATCAACGTAAGTCGAATGGCTCCGGCTTCGACACTTGGCCAATTGGCTCTGCTAGAGCGAGCGACGACTAAAGGCCATGTGGAACACGTCCGGAATCCTATCAAAGCAGGATGGCTAGAGCTTTCGACAAGAAAGTCAAATCCCGAGACATCAGTGGAAGGCGACCTTGTACTCCAAAGAAAAGCCTCCCACTCGAACCAACCCACATTCAGGAAAATGGGAACCCACATGGATCGCGCCCTTTCGTGGATTCAAAGGATCTTCTCCGGAGGCGCCATGAAGGCCGACTGCAGACCTAGACGGCAATCCCTTCATGAATCCACTAACGGAAGCAAACTTCGCAGATACTTCGCCTAAGAAGAACAACTGTGGCATCTCTTGGCACTCCATGTAGTGTCGAACTACGCACTGAGCCCTCTAGTCCGGGGAACGTAGCAACCTTAATTGGTTCGGTCTAAAAATACACAAAAGTCAAAAGTTTGAATGTCAATCAAGACCTCCATCAAGCTACGCACTTTTCAAGAACACGCCCCAGCAGTCACCTTGACCAAGTCAAACGACGGCGGCAACATCAAAGGACATCCGAGGGTCACTCAAAGATCAAACGACTAACTCATGTCTCGCTTCTGCTGTGGCTTGTCTTCGCCCTCACGCGCTTCAAAAAAAAAAAAAAAAAGAGAGCTCGAGCAAGGGCTCACAAAAAAACAAAACAAAAAAAAAACAAAAGAAGCTCAAGCGTAAGCCGCAAAAAGAGGTCAAGAGCCCGACGCCAACAAGAGGCAAGGAAGCTACGAAAAGACCGTCAAAACGACTTGTCGTGGGATCATTCAACCTCTCACCCAAGCACAAAGCCTCAAGCAAAGGGGATTGCCGTCATGGCCTGCATCGCTTTCGCCCGCAAATGCAATGTAAAAGTCCAAAGATGGACGCCGACAAAGTGCACAAAAGAAACAAAGGCAAACAAGAGATCTTGCGTCTCGACAAAGCTTTAAAAGTAAATCACAAATCACTAACGGTTACAACATTTCTTGATGAGTTCAAGCACGGTCTACTCTCAAGTTCACAACATGCTAAAAGACAAACTTTAATACATTTAACTAATAATGTGTTTGCAATGCAATGAATGGATACCTAGGAGGTCATTCCGCGCCATCTCGCGCTTGTCCTCGCCATTCTTTCCTTTCTTCCCTCGTCCCCGCGAGTCTTCTTTCGCTCCACGTGAACCAACTCTGCGTCTCTCGCTCCGAGATCGGGGTCCTCCCGTAGAGTCAAACAATCCAGTAGCTCTCGTGGCCTCATTCGCCCGTGCTTCGGCTCGGATCTCCTCACTGTGAAACTCGTAAAAAGAGGACCTCTCCCCGCTCGCCGGTCAACTCTAGTCTCGTAATCAAACAAAGTGTCTCCCGTCACATCCAAAGGGTCGACCAGGCTTCGCACTCCTAAGGCAATAGCTACTACGGCAACCGGGTCCCGTAATCGCTACACGCCCGTTTCCAAGACCACTGGGATCGCCCAACACGCCGCTCATACCAAAGCCAAAGTGCATCGAGTCGCCAACACGACACTCTCCCGACGCCTAAGGAGTACCACAGGAGGGAGAGCGGAATACTTCCATACCCTCGTAAAATACAAGAAGGCACCTGAAGCCGCCATACAAAGAGGAACTACTCTCCGCAGAGCAAGGTCATCCCAGCCCAACAAAGGCTCCCCGCTTCATCCCAAACCGCCGGGAAACAAGCGACGGAATATAGAAGGAGGACCAAGACAAACTCGGAACTCGATAACGTAGGACCCTTCCCGCAAGATCCTCCTGGTCTCAATCCTCCAAAGGAACCCACCGGATCTCGATGCGTACCAAGCCGTGCCATCCATCTCTCCTGCGGACCGATCCATATCCAACACAAGAGGTCACTGAGCAAATGACCACGGGCTAAACGACGTCGGAGCCTCTGGGCATGGCCTCGAAGTCTCTCTCGCAGCCACAAGGTGAGCAAAGCGGGGCTTCCCCCTCTCATGAACCGATCCCCGCCGACGGTCGATACCATGGAAGAGTCTCCCCAAAGCACCAACGGGACAATATCCTCTCCAGCCTGGCAAGGCCCTACCACATCTAGCAAAGCGCCATCACAAATGCTGCGGAGCCGACCATGAAAAGCGTCGCGCCATCACGCACAAGGCAAATGTATCCCAAGAGACGCCACTCTCATCATCAACCATGAACCGCTCCGGCAGCTCGTAAATGTCGATATGACCCGAATCAAGGATCATGCCCTGCCACTTCTTCCAACGAAGTACGAAGAAAGCCTCGCAAGCTTCACGCTCACCGCTGAAGCACCACCAATCAAAGGAAGCGAGATGGCCTCCACCTCCGGTCCCTCCAATCAAAGCCCGAAAATCCTCAAAAGTGGGCACCATTTCATTGTAGGAGAAACAAGACACATGCCTCCTAACATCCTGCAACTTCGCGGCAGCCCGCAACAAATCCCAATCAGAACCAACTCCTTAAAAGACCAAATCGAGCAAAGACGAAACCTTACCTCGAAAGCCCGTCTCGATGCCTCATACGGCGCCGCATCCACGTTTTCAGTTGCTCAAGGAAGTGTGCTTGCCTCTCCCGCGAAAGCCTCGGCAAAATTCTAGAACATACGAAGAATCCATGGCAAAAATGGAGGTTCCTAGAGAAAATGGGGAAGAAAGCTTGAAAATGGCCGCAAATGGGGAAATGGGGAAGAACCGGAGACACCGGAAAGCATTTATGTCCTTCCCAAAGCAAGGTTGGTCCGTACGACCTCTTTGCATGCTAAGTATGTCCGTACGGGACCTCCTTGCAAAGAACCCATTTTCCTCAAAGAAACAAGCATAACAACCACTGCCCTCAAGACCTTGCTCCAAATCGCCCAAACACCGGCCAAAGCCATTCTCCGCAAACATACACTACCCACAAACGCACTCTCGCCTCACGTGGCATGCACAAAAATATAATAATAATAGCAACAATTTCTAGGACAAATCCCGGAATCACAAATGACATTACATCTTAAAAATAGAATACTTTTGCCATGCAAATACAAGTGTTTTATTACAGTACCCATAAATGTCTCATTGCTAAACAAAAAAAGAGAGGGATATGAAAAGAGGGAAAGCAAATGAATACTAATCGTACTCCTCAAGCATCATCATCCTCGCCAAGGTCCTCTCGTGAGAGAAGTCGGGCATCCCTCGCTGAATCCCCGCCCCGTCACGTCCTCGCCATCAGTACCGAGCCGCCGGAGGCCGCCACTCAAAGTAATCAAGGATCAAATCCGGCGAAAGGATCAAAGAAGGAAGGCTCGACGAACCCTCGCCCGTGCATCCCGAGGAGGGAAGAACAGATAAAGGGCTCGCGGCCCTGAGCTCCCGAAGACGTCCCGCATCCATGCTATGCCGCCCTCGAAGGTCCCTCCCGCCGCGGCTCCGGCTCGGCTCTAGGCGGAGGAACGTCTGCACGTAATGCCTCGAAGGCATAGGCTCGTACGCCGGCAAGACGCTGTCGCAAGACCGGCAAGATATCTTCGACGCCATCTTCTTCGCAAACGCACCTCATCGCCACATAACGGCGAGTCAAGATATCATAGGCTCTCCCCGGACTCCGCACCAACAAGCGCCCAAGGAAACGCTCAAAGAATACAAGCTTATACTCAACAACAAAAAGAGAAAAATACGTAAAAGATGCCAAGATGGAAAAGAGTCAAGACACTCACCGATCTATCGATCCACTCGTATGCAGCAGAGCTCGCTCAGAACGGGCATGCATACACCTCCGCCTCGATCCGTCCCCACTGACATACGTGAAATCCGGCCCCGGCATCGGAACCTCCGGGAGCTCGCTTGGCGCCCTCTCTCTCCTCGCGAATTACTGCGGGTGTCCTCGCCTTCCTCCTCACGAAGGCCCCGTACTCCTCTCCATACAAGATGAACTCCTCGGCGCCCACACCGCCAAGGTACCTCTCAAAATCGAGCACGCCCATGTCCCGGAATCAAGCATCCCAAAAGGAGGGTCCTCTGAGCCACGGAAGCACACCGGGCCATGCCGCGTAAGACCCGCTCCCAAATACATGACGCCGCAGTCAAGCCCCGCAAAGATCTTCCGTCGCGCTGTCACTCCTGGGAGCCCCTCAAACTCATCCCCTCATACCGAGCCCACGGAACAAAACGAACCCCTCCTCGGCTACCCCTCTCCGTACGCTCCCGCACATCCCCATAGGCGACGGTGAGCTTCCCTCATCGGTCCTCCTCTTCCTCGCCGTACGAGCCCACCCAAAGATAGCAGGTACGCAAAGCAATGCCTGGATCTCTATCCCACGGGAAGCACTGGAAAACCTCATAGAACCACACCCGTGACAAAAACAAAGAAGGCTCAATAGTAAAAGAAAACGGAGAAACGACAAGTTGCTAAATCAAAAACAAAGAATAAACTCATACCTCCAAAGCAAAGTCAAACAGCCAACGAATCCTGGGCCACACTCCCGCCTAAACCGGTCCAAGGAGAAGTAGAGCTCGCCCAAGCTCGCTCGCCCAAGCAATATCACTGCACCCTATCCAGTCAATCAAGCTCTCCAACAAAGCAAAGGGAGCCGTCGCGTGGTTCGAGAACAAAGTCTCTGACAAAGTGCATACCACAAAAAGGAGCGCGCCAATCAAGCTCCGCCGTCACCCGGCCGGTCCCCCCGAACATAGGCCCCAATGCCGGCCGTGATCTTCACCCACATCACTATACAACATGCCCAGCCCTCGCGAGGACGAGGCTCAAAGCCCAAGAAATCCCTGGTCACAACACCACATCGGGAGATCATATCTCTCCACCGCACCGGCCCTCCTTTCAAGGAAAGCCTTGATCGCAAAGAAAGCTCTGTCGGCGTCACCGTCACCTCTCCCCGCCTCGTATGGAAGGTGCGGGTGGTATCCCACCTCGCACTCGTAAAGGCCAAGGAAGACGCTCTTGTTCTTCCTCGTGTCAAACCCCAAACTGTGTTCTCAACGAACACACCCAGCCGTAAGCGTAGACCAGCCTCCGGGACTCGGCCTACCATCCACGGAAATATCGTGCATCCGCGCCATTACCAACAATGCCTCGAGCGATCCCCGAGTCTTCATCCTCTTGGCCTTCCTCTTACCATAAGCCCCGCATCCCCGGCAGTAAACACAAAGAAAGGTACGTCAATCACAAAGATTTAATATAAAACAAAAGGCACAAAAGTCCGTCCTAACACGGAAAGCCATGAAAATAACCCGCCACAAAACACGGCACACATTGCACATATTTTTCACATATATCCCGTCACAAAACACGGCACATATTGCACATAATTTTCACATACAATAATTTTTCCCATGCACCGTCACAAAACACGGCACACACCGTACACATTTTCTCAAAAAAAAAAAGTGGGGGATTAAGCCCTACACGACACATTTTCAAAAAGTCCGTCCCAACACGGCAAAGGCACATATAACCCGTCACAAAACACGGCACATATTGCATATATTTTCCCCACAAAGTCCGTCACCCAAGAATATGGCACACACGGCACGACACATATGCATAACACATTTTTCAAAAAATCCGTCCCTACACGGCACACACTTTCAGACAAAACCCGTCACAAAACACGGCACATGTCACATTTTTTTTCACAAAATTATCACTACACGATAATTTTTCTCATAATGTACATACATAAACAGCATACGGTACAAAACACCAAAACATGCATTTTCATAGAGAGGCACTTTATTTTCGCAAATAAGAGCTAATCTACACATTTCTGCACAAAATACACATACCCACAATTTTTACATGTCCATTTTCAACAATTCATCAAGAATTTCACAAAAGGCAAAAAAAGTAACAAAAATTCAAAAATGCGAAAAACTAAAACCTAGTTCTAGCATTCAAAAATTCGAGCAGTGGAATCAAAACGGAACGGATTTCTTACCTCCCCGACGTTCATAGAGCGACGATTGTGCACCTCCTGATTCTGATACAAGACATCCGGGTTCTTCGAAGATGGAACGAACGAAATCCAATTTGAAGCTCCATCCGTTGCTCGACCACTTTGACCGCGCTGACGACGACTCCTTCGAGATCCTTCCGCCATTGCAAGCGATTCAAGCAAAAAATGGAAGATTTTGGTAAAAATGGAGGATTTTTCTCTCTCTCTCGCCCGGTTCACGAACCGGAAATGGGAAATGAAGGGGGGCCTCGGCTTTAACCCGGTCAAAACTGGGAACCGCAAAACCAAGGTGGTCCGCACTTTAATTCTCTTGCCAAAGTTATCCGTACGGACCTCTTGCAAGGGGTGGCCACCATTACTTTCCCGCCCTTATAATCTTTGCCCCGGTCGTCCTAAGGCCTTTTCCAAAGAAATCCAAGTGTAATGGTCCCTAACCCTTCAATTCAACCACCGGCCGTCGTAAGACCGGTCCTCGCCACTTCAACGGCAATTCAATCCCGCCGTAAGACCGGCCTCGCCACTCAACGGCATTCAACCACCGTCAGTCATTGTAAGACCGGTCTCGCCACTTCAACGGCAATTCAACCACTGCCATCAACGTAAGACCGGTCTCGCCCACTTCAACGGCAATTCAACCACCTACCATCAACGTCAAGCACCGGTCCTCCGCCACTCCAATGGTGGAATTCTATAGCCTTGCTAGGCCGTCGTAAAGTCTCTCCGATCTCGCCCCCACTTCAACGGCAATTACTCCAATCCACCTGGCCAAGCCAACGTAAGACCGGTCCTCGCCACTTCAACGGCGAATCTTCAATCCACCGGGCCGTCAACGTACGTTTTTCTCCTGACCTCGCCCACTTCAACGGCAATTCAACCACCGCCCGCCCAACGGCAATTCAAGCAAGCGAGCCAACACCTTCCCCAAAGACGTAATATCAAGGCGCAAGACGCTTCCAAACGCTCAACGACAACTTCAACCACTGGCCCTCAAAGTGAGGGCCGAAGTCATCCTTTCTCAAGCAGAAAGTGGCCCCTTTGCCAAGGTCACGCATCCCTCAAAGCAATACTACCCAAGCACCTAAGGGCGTCGGGTCAACATAAGCTCCTGAATCTCGCCCACTTCAACGGCAACGCAAGCACCGGCCATCAAAGTAAGCTCCGGAAGCTCCTCCCCCCAACAAGTCGAAAGTGGAAGTCATACAAGACCGCATATCCTCAAAGACTGACCATCATCCTTGCCCACTCAAATCGGCAAAACAAAGCACAAGAAGGGAGCCAACACTCTCCGAGTACAAGTCCCAAGCGCACGAAGCGCCTCCAAATGCCAAATGGTGAAGCAATCACCCGCCGTCATCCTCGCCTAGCCTAATTTCAACGGTGTTAACGCAAGCACCGGCTAGCCATCGTAAGTCCAACCTTTCTACTAACATTACGCAAAACACAAAGCTGCATCTACGCTCTCGCTATCAAAGCACAAGGCAGCCACGCTTCCACAAATGCGTTAGAAGACGTATTCAAAGTCCTCGCGCATAACATCAACTGCAAGTGCTTAGAAGACGATTCAAAGTCTCGCATTACCATCAAATAAGTGCGGGTTAGAAGACATTCAAAGCTCCCGCGCATAACATCAACTGCAAGGGCTAGAAGACGATATCTAAAGCTCTCTCGCGCATTACACCCACAACTGCGCGCTAGGAAGACGATTCTGTAAAGTCCTCGCGCATTACATCAACCGCGTGCTAGAAGACGATTCTAAAGTCCTCGCGCATAAGATCAAATGCGTGCTAGAAGACGATTCCAAAGTCCTCGCGCATTACATCAACTCATGTGGCGTAGAAGATCGATCGTCAAAAGTTCTCGCGCATAACATTCACAATCGCGGCTAGGAAGACGATTTATCTCCAAAAGTCTCTCGCGCATAACATCAATCGCGGCTAGAAGATCTATCTTCAAAGTCCTTCGCGCATAACATCAACTGCATGCGGCTAGAAGACGATCTATCTGTAAGTCCTCGCGCATGGTACCAGGAGAATTACCATGCCGCCGTAAGACGATTCCAAAGTCTCTGGGCTGGGCCAACAAAGTGGCACCAACCGCAATCAAGACGATTCAAGTCCTCACACTATTCCTTCCGGCCACTAAGGCCTTAAACCACCCAATTAGGAAAACTGTGGCCCCATCCCAGACACCACCACGCCCTCACAATTGACCTCGGCGGTCACACAACACTTCGTGGCACCACCACGCCCGCACTCGCGCATTTCACGACCTCTCGAACTACGATCGTGCCTTGATTCCCGTCAGTGGATACGTAGGAATCCTATCACAGTGGTCCAGCCATCGACCTATGCGGTCACCCAGACACCACCACGTCTCTTACCATTGACCTCGGCGGTCACACAAACACTTCAGTGGCACCACCACGCCCGCATTCACAAAACACTCACCCCACACCCGAACTACGACTGTGCTTGATTCCCGCTAGGGATACGTAGGAATCCTATCACAGGTTCAAATGCAACCGACCTAAACGGTCACAAT
>JAFEMH010008362.1:0-40401 GCA_022495995.1 Adenophora triphylla var. japonica | reverse complement strand
CTCTGAAAATTCTTCCTCTCTCGCCTAGCTTTCTCACTATTTTCGCTGTGAGTTCCTCACTTCTGATTTTGCAAGCCGAGACTCACCATGAATCCTCCAGATTGGGTCAAGATGTGATTTCCTTGATGACCGCCCTGATTATCAACCTTGGGTTCATACACCTGCGGTACGGGTGATGCATTCTTATGGCCAAGGCGGAGGAGCCTAGGAAGGCTAGTGGGTTACTGGGCCAGCGCGGCAGCCTGAAGCCACTTGCTGGACGCTTTTAGGTGGTGGTTTTTGGGGGATATGGGTAGCGTGTTTCTGTGGTGGTAATGGGTGGCGGTTTTGAGGGCGGGGCACCATGGCGGTGAAAGGCTGGCGATGTATGGTGGTGGCCCAAGGCGGCGCAATGCACATGGTGGTGAATGGCATATGAAGCATACATGTAAGATATGGCGGTATACAAGAATGGTGGCAAGCATGTATGGTGAATGGTGGGAATAATGGCGATGATGATGAAGCAGGAGGCGGATAAGCTGATGGCGGGGAGAGTGACCGTGAGCGACGCCGGCGGAAATGCCGAGGCTAGGAGGCGGCGAAGCTTCGCGTAACCATCCGCCCTCTTCGAGGCCGCTTCTTTCTATTTCGCACAACCAAAGCGGACTTTTATGCGGCGGCCTGAATTTTCATGGATCCATCGTCTCCGATCCCGCGCTGGGATGAAGGTACAATTTATTTAACAACATAATAATTGATACATGTGCAAAGTATTTTTTATTTAAAATGCGAGTAATGACATACTCGCGCCAAGTGTTTACCTCGCAGATGAAGAAGATGAAGGGACGTAGTTCCCTTACAAGGCGGTTGGTGAGCCAAGGGCGCTGTTGCACGGCCGGTGAGGGTGGTCCTCGCGAGATGGTGTGGAACTTGGGGTCGGGCCCCTTTTTGATATGGTCGCACCGACGGGTCGACCCTAAGCTGTAATGCGGTGGTGAAGGTGTGTCGTGAGTTCCTGGGTGGGACACGACACATACTTTCCATCTCGAGTCAGCGAGAGGCTACGATCACTCCTATCGACTTTGCTCGTCCTCACCGGGCCGAGGCTTACTTGGATGTAGTGTTGCCTTTGACGAGACTTTACATTCCGACAAGGCTCGCCGATTCACTGCTCGGCGCTAGCGTTGGCCCGAGCAGAATTTCGGTGCCACGCAGGGAAGTCAGACAAGCCAGCGGAGACCGCTATCGATCGATACGTAGTCGGTCAAGATGGGATGGACGCACTTGTCCCGGATTCCTCGGTACGGCTTATCGCCCTCTTCCCAACTCGGGCCCTGTGCCGATTCTCTTTATTGGGCGCCTTGTCCGATTTGGACTTAGCGCGGCATATTTCTTGGGAGGGGCCGCCTTGGCCGAGCCGTACCGGGCCCTCGACACTGCCTCTAGGTCCAACACCTCTTCTTTCGATGCTTTCCACTTGTAACTGGAGGCGCTAGCTCTTGTCATTTTCATTACCCCTTACTTGCTACTCACTTTTTTTTCTCGTCTTAAATATCTCGTTTCGTCTTGCTCGTTTATGAGATCTTCGGCGTTGCGCCGTTCACCTTACGGGACCAGACTGGATGTGCCCGTCTGGCAGACCGGAGGAAGGAGAACCGGGTTGAGGGATATCCGAAGACAGGTTCGCGAATCCGATTTGAGGGCCGTGTTTGATGGTCCCAGTAGACCCGAGCTTTTACTCTTCCCTTGGACCCCGAGGCTTCGAGGCCGTTGGTGCCGTTCGAGATGTTACGCTTCTCGCATCGTCGGGTTGGATTGCTTGCCGACGAGATGTATTCCGGGCGAGCGAGTGTCGAGACAAAGCACCATGCGTGGGCTCCTCTTTATGCGCCACAAAGATCCTCCCAAGAATATGTGGTATCCGGACCGACCGCCGAGGAGGATGGAGTATCTGCATGGGTCCCCGCTCATCACTTCCGCCTCGACATGCCTTACGACGATTTTGTAGCTTCTTATCTCGAGATCACCACAGTGGTGCGGCGGGCCGCTGCGGAGGCCTGTGCCGCACGGTATGGGGAGCAGGATCCGGTTATTCCCGAGCAAATGGGTGCTCCACCTCCCGAGATAGTAGATATGCCTCCCTTTCCCGATCACTTATGCGCACACGGCCGACGGGGAGGTGCGAGTAGACTTGACACCCACGTAGGCCGACGAGGTCGAGGGTGCTCATCTTCCTCCCTGGCGCCGGCGGGGTATGCCTTTTACCTTTCCTCTTTATATACCGGTGCTTATACTTTAGCCGTGATGTAATCCTCGCCTTTCGATTTTTCAGGTCACTCGAGTCTTATGTGCGGCCGCGAGGCACAAGAATGTACCGACCCGTCTCGCCGAGGAGTGCCATGGGCGGCGCTTTCTTGCCAATCCCGAGATCGGTAGATGTGGATCCGGCACAGCTGAGACAGCCCTGTGGCGAGGGTAGCTCTGACATCCGGATTTTCTCGCGGCCGTGCCTCGACTCTCCCGTAGGGTCATTAGGATTTTTTTATTTTTATGTAGCACTCCGTAGGGAAAAGTAGGAGCATGCACTCTAGATTTTATGCCGACTCACCGATGTATGCGATCGATTTATGTACTAGTTTATGGATTATATATAAAAGTTAGTCTTTTCCATTTATGTACATTTCTATTTTTGGATGTTATCTATTTTTGTACACCATCTGGACAAAATGAGGACAAATCAAAATAAAATAAAATAAAGTAAAAATTGAAAATAGAAAATAATAATAATAAAGAATAAAGATAAAATAAAATAAAATAAAAGAGCAAAAGGAGGGGCCTTGGAACTTGGCTGGCACGTTTTTTGAAGTTGGGGAAATAAAAGGGTCGATCGGCCCAAAATTAAAGGTCCGATCAGCCCAAAATTATAGGTCCGATCGGCCCTATGCTGAAAAGGCGGCGCTTGGTCTTCCTGGACGGGGCCGATCGGCCCTCCAATTCCTGCACGGATTCCCTTACCGTCCTTTTCCCGCACGGATTTTAACACCCAAAACCTATATATTAACCCTTGTCACCCGACGGTATAAAACACAACTTTCTTTCTTCTCTTTCTTCAGATCGTTTCTTTTTTTCTTTCTACAATGAATTCTCATCCCTCCGTCTTGATGGAAAAGCAAAACAATTTTGAGAGTGATTTGGCCGCTTGGGTATCCAAGGTACTGCTCCGCTTCGCCATGCTTTTGATAAACGCTTTGGGGTGAAGTGTGTTTGGTCCCTTTCGCCCATGCATCCCAATTGGAATTTTTACATGCCGCGCCGCTTTTTGGGATGAATCCAATCATGTTTTCAACTTCTCTTACAACGAGATTACACCCACCTACGAGGATTTTCTTGCTCAGGTGGAGGGGATGATGTCGCTTGATAGCGGTTCCACAGATAGAGTTCCCGTTGGTGACAAGGGTGGCCAAATTTCTGCACCTCCCTACACTGGTGGCTAGAGGTTCGGTTGAAGGTGTAGACATAGATATCTCGTGGATTTGCCGGGGAGATTTGCCCACTGGTGATGACTTCGACTTGATTTTGCCTCGATTGCCTCGGCCCTCTCGCTTATTTTCCAAGGTTCCCGTTTTCTCCTTATGTGGTGTAGCTACCAAAGCTGGATGCTTGGATATGGTTGATCGTGCCCGCTCGGGAGGAGCATCATTCCGGTTCTTTGGGCGAGACGCTTCATGGTATATCTCGTATAGCTAGGGGTGCTCCGCATGACTAGGGGCATGCCAAATTACCGACCACGTGGCTCGAGGATCGACTTTTTGTTCTAGAGATTCCCCTTCGAGTGTTAGGCCTTGGTTTCATGGTTGTAGGAGGAAGATTGATCCGCTTTCCAACTTGTCGAACGGGAGTGGAAGATGTATGGCGGAGGTGGATACCGATAGATTCATCGGCGAGTACAAGATTGGGGCCTTTCCTTCATTCTGAGCCTTCACTGGGCAATGCCCGATTCGTGTACCAGCCTTTGAGACTACCACCTTTATTATGCAGAGCGGGTACTTCGGCAATATGGCATGGAGCAGGTCCGTCCTCCAACTTGGGGCACTTCGAGTTTGATGATTCTCGCCAAAGTCCTTCCAACGGACGCTGGGTGTTTCGCTTTGATGGTAAGCTTATGGAGTTCTCATGGGATGCCACGAGTCTATCTTGGCGCAATGGACCTTAGCACTCATTTGTCGCATGCTTATTTGACATGGTATGAAGAAAACTTGGGACCGATGAGGAGACTTTGTATGACTTGAGACGGAGATTGGTTCCTAACATATCTTCGAGCCGTTTTCGTAGACAAGGAGGCTTGGGATTTCTCTAGACACATGAGGAGAATCCTCCCAAGAGGATGGAGCGGAAGTTGAAGGGTAAGGCGATCGAGGAGGTTCCCCCATTGAAGAAGAAGTATCCGCCTTATTTTAAGAGAGAGAGTAAGAAGAAACCGACTCGACGAGCTGCCAAGAAGAAGAAGGATGGAGAAGAGGGGCCTAGTGCCAAGGAATAGACCTTATATGTCCGAGTATCCACCCACAAATATATGCAGCACATTAGTTATTTATTTTGTCTTTTAATTTTTTAGTTTCCTTTGCAAGTTATTTAGTCATTAGTATAGTCGAGCTTAGACTCATCAAATAAGTGTAATCATGCATTGATTGTGGGAATGAAAGAGTTTATTGCTTTAGTAAAAACAGATTGGATGTTTATTTATTTTTTGGACCGCGCTGATTAAGGCCGCCACGTTCCCCTTTTACAATGAGAACCAAGTGGGCTCAGTCGTCGTAGTTCATTTTCATCAAGCTACTATTTTTAGAAAGGGAAGATAGAAGCGGGACAATTTTTATTTTATTTTTGCTCTAACTTTTGCCTAGACCGCCCTTTACGGTTTTCAATCTAGCGAGCTAACGCACCCTTTCTTTTGTTGCTAGACCGCCCTTGCGGGTTTTCAATCTAGCGGGCTTCTTTTTGCGTTTTTTTTTTTTTTTTTTTTTTTTTTTTTTTTTTATTTTTATTTAGAAGGGGAGGAAGAGCTTAATCATAGTAGCTGTCGAGCTTGCCGAGGTCAGCGGGCTCCTTGAATTCGTTGCCATCCAAATCCGCCATTTTAACCGCTCCACCCGAAAATATCTTCTTGATCACATACGGGCCGGTCCATGTAGGGGCCCACTTCCCAAGAGGATTGAACTTATTGGGAAGTTGCCGCTTCAAAACCAAATCTCCTTCCTTAATGTCTAAGGCCGCACCTTTTGTCAAAGCCTCACGTCCGTCTCTGATAGGCTCTGATGTGTTCCATGGCTTCGAGTCCCGCGTCGTCAAGTGTGGCCAATCGATCATATCGGCCGCGGAGCCATTCAACTTCGCTACTTGATTCTCTAATAAGATCCTCAAAGACGGGACTTCCAACTCAACCGGAGTACCGCTCCATCCCATATGTCGAGCAAAAGGAGTTTCGCTCGTAGCCGTACGAACGGAAGTTCTATATCCCCAAAGTGCCAATGGTAGTTTCTGCCGCCCCTACCTCGAATTGCCGTTCTTCGATTATTCGCTCAATCGTCTTTGTTAGCCGCTTCGACCGCTTCCATTGGTCCGAGGCCTATAAGGGGGAAGACTTCAGGCCGGTGATCTTGAACTCGCGCACCTGTCACAATCTCCGCCGAAGCTGGGACCCGTTGTCCGAGATAATCTCATTTGGTACTCCATATCCGCACATGATGTCCTCCTTAATGAACCGTGCCACCTTTTTGGAAGTCAACACCTTGTAAGATTTTGCCTCGATCCACTTGGTGAAGTAATCCACCGCTACTAATACAAAACAATGCCCATCAGCTTCCCTACGTGTAATCTTGCCAATCACATCAATCCCCCATGTCGCAAATGGCCAAGGGGTTACCATGCTATACAACTCGAGAGGGGTACATGGTTCAAATTGGAACACATTTGGCATTTGGGACATTTCCGCACAACCGGATGCAAGCTTCTATAGTGACCCAATAATAACCCAACCGTGTGATTTTCTCGTCTCAACATTCTCGGCATTCATGTGTGGACCGCATAAGCCATCGTGTACTTCTTCCATGATCACTTCGGCCGCTTTCGCGTCTACACAGAGTAACAGAGACCATCGTAGTGTCTTTTGTACAACATATCATCCAAGTAGAACAAACCGTCCGGCCAATCGCTTCAATGCTCGCAAACTTTTGGCTTTCACGTCACCTAGAAAAGACACATCACCCTTCTTGAGATACTCATAGATTTGTGCGTACCACGGATCCTTATTTTCCTCGATGTCGCCTTGAATCTCGCAGCAAGCAGGCTTCGTAGGGAAGCGGGATTCTCTCTTCGGCCAACTCTCGAACGGTTTTACGTACATTCCGTGAGGGATCTCGACCAAAGAAGCCAGCAGTAGCTAAAGCGTCGGCAAATCTATTTCGTCTCTCGGGTAGATAATGGAATGTCACTTCCTTAAATTGCTTGACTAGCTCTTCCATATGAAGTCCGACATCAAGCAGTAAGTAGGGTCAACAGCCTTCCACTTCTTAGACGTCTCGATTGATAATTAAAGCCGAGTCTCCATATACCTCCAACTCCTTTACATTACGCTCCAAGGTCGCTTCTAAACCGGCTATGCATGCCTCGTATTCACCGCGTTATTGGTGGTTGTAAAATTCACTTGATGGCGATGGGGCGTGCTCATCTGGGATCGACCAAAAGGATTCCTACTCCGCCGCCCTCTTGTTCGCGGCTCCATCAAAGAATAGTTGCCATCTCTCTTCCGTATCAATGCTAAAATCCCTCGTCCGGAAATTCCGGCTCAAGCCCCCGTTCTTCCGTACTTGGAAACTCGCTAAATGATCCGCCACGGCTCTCCCTTTAATCGTTTTCTAAGCACATAGGTGATATCGAATTCCCTGTAAATACCGACCACTGCTAATCTCATGGACAAAGAAGGTTTGTCAAACAAATACTTAATTGGATCCATCTTCGACACTAGCAGACCTGGATGCGCCGACAAGTAATGCTTCGAGCTTATTAACCACCCAAACTAGCTCCTAAGCAGGTCTTTTCCAATGCCGAGTAGTTTAGCTCACTCCCGCAACTTTCGACTAACAAAATAAACGGCGTTCTCCACCCGAGAGTCCTTGGCTTCTTGTGCCAAGCATAGCCCCAACGGCCGTATCGCCATCGTTAGGTACAATAGCAATGGTTTCTCCGAATGTGGGGGCGAAGGATAGGGGATTGACTCAAGTATCTCTTGATTTCCTCAAAGGCTTCTTGACATTTCCAGCCCCAATCTATACTTGCGGTCTTCTTCATCAATCTAAAATCGGTTCACACATAGTGGTCAATTGATTAATGAAGCTGGCCGATGTATCGTAACCGTCCCACGAATCCCTTAACTTCCTTTTCGTGCGTGGTGGCTTCATCTCCATGATGGCTTGAATCTTCCTTGGATCTCGCCTCAATCCTCGTTCTAAGTGACCATGTAGCCTCAGACCTTTCCTCGAATAACTCCAAATGTACACTTGGCAGATTCAAACGCATTGCGTGCTCTCGCAGCCCGTCGAAGAACTTCCTTAAATCAATAAAGTGCCGACTGCCTCGACTTCTTGGAATGAATGATCATATCGTCGACATACACCTCAATCTCCTTATGGATCATGTCATGGAATAATGCCGTGACCGCTTCGGTATGTAGCCCCCGCATTTTTCAATCCGAATGGCATTACAAAGGTAACGCATGTTCCCCACGGTGTAGCGAAAGCCGTCTTCTCCCGGTCCGCTTCCGCCATCTTGATCCGATTATATCCCGCGAAACCATCTACAAAAGACTTGACTCGTAGTTAGCAAAGTGGCATCTACTAGCATGTCGATATTGGGCAATGGGAAGTCGTCCTTCTGGCTAGCCTTTGCTGAGATCTCTAAGTCAACACAAACTCTAACCTTGCCATTCGATTTATCGACCGTCACAATATTAGATAACCACGTCTGATACTCAATAACTCGATAAAACCCACTCTGAGGAGCTTCTCTATCTCTTCTTTAACTTGCAGAGACCATTCTCGCTTAATGCGGCGCAATTTCGCCGATGTGCTTCAAGGCGTCCGGTGCTAGCGGTATTCGTGCTCCACTATCGAGTTATCCAAATTTCGCATATCCTTGTATGACTACGCGAACACATCCGAATACTCTTAAGCACTCAATCAACGCTTCCCTTTCGGGGCCCCTTCAAGAAGCTTCCCAACTCGTGTCTCCTCGCTCTTCTTCCGTTCCCAAATTAATACATGATAACACCTCATCGGCAGCTCGGGGCCCGACCTTCCTTTGATTGATAACTTGCTTAGAAATTTCTTTAATGTATTCATTGTTTAGCTGTGTCCGCTTCTTCTAATGAGTCATTATTAACTAAGTTAATTTGATTAAGTCGAGCATTATTTTTAGTTAATTTATCATTAAGAAGATTGGCTATGAGGGGATACTGTAAAGATCTAGTTTTTCATTCATAGCGAAAGGGAAAACAACATTTGCAACTAACTCATAGTCTTCTCGACGTGAGGTCATCGACTTGGAAGACGACTCAAACTCAAAAGAAAACACATCGACTCAAACAAAACAGATGACTCTCAAGAAACAGAGGACTTGGGGGAATCGTGGGGAGACTCGACGGAGGAGGCATCACCCCCAACTCTTCAACCATGTATTCCTTCGTGGCTACTGGGTCCGCCAAATACGCACCAATTCTTCAAATTTTCCAACCATGGGTGTCACCAACGTCCTTGGATCCGTATCATCCGCCCGCCCGCCCCAATGATCGCAACCATATCATCTTCTATATTCGTATTCCCCAAATGCCGCAACAGTTCCGACCATCCCATTCTTCTCGCATCCTCTCGAAACCGCAATGTTCTCAACCATCGGCTCATCCAAAGATACTCGCCTAGCCGACGGCCAACCCATCTTCGGCCTTGATGACGCACCGGCTCGGATCGTGACAACCTTGCCTCTCTTTCCGACGTGGATCCATGAGAACCGTCTTCGCCTTCGACCTATCAACTTCGTATCCCCGAAAATTTCGAAACCCTTCGCAGCCTCGCCCGTATGATCAAACCATGGCTCACTAAACTCCATGCAAGAGAATTCTTCACCCTCCTCGACAAAGTAACTACTGAGGGAAAGGCGGTACGGCCTCATCTCTCGCCGCTGGGTAGGCGCCTTCACCCTTTGATGTATTCAATTCTTTCCATCTCGGCTTTATCTTCTGGAGTAAGGACGTAGCCTAGACCTCGGTGGCCGCGGTGATCAATAGCCTCCACTATTTTCGTGGGTCCTCGAGATGACTCGCCAAGACCCGGCCCCGGTACAAATCCCATGTTTCTCATCATTCTTATAGCCGGCCGTACTCCGTCCGATGTCTTTGTGAGGTCCACCGCGCAAACTTGTGCTTGTGCTATTAGCCGAAAACCGCCGAACATAGAACTACCCTCTTCGTGCCGAATCGCAGGACCGGCTTTCCCCTGCTTGTTCCTCGAGATGTTACTGCGTATCGTCAGTAAATAACTCGTCACTTGATCGCCCGACCGGAATTTCACACATTGATGCAATGAGGAAGGGACTCCATTCATCCGATGCAACCATGGCCTACCCAAAGAAGATGCAAGGAAGGTGGAAGGTATGTCTATGACTAAACTCAAGAATCATAGTAGTGGTCCCGCAAGTAAGGGGCAACCGATTATTCCCAACACCGACCTGGCTAGTAGAATCATATCCCCGCACGGAATGAACCGAAGGTCTCAAATCTCGTGGGACTTAGATCAAGGACGTCCATCATCCCGTAAGGCAAGATGTTCACCGCAGTAACCGTTGTCAATGAAAATACGTGGCAACCTTTTTCCGTTGACTTCAATAGTGATGTGCATGGTTCATTATGATCCGATCCAAACTCCGCATGTCCAACTTCGAAAATGTAATGATATTCCCAAAGTGTATGTTGCCGATCATCTCGCGTTAGCATCTTCTCGGCTTTTCAGTATCGATTTTACACCAAAGTTGGGTAAAGAAGATTCTCCTGTTCCAACATCATCCTACGGGCATACGAGGACGTTAGCAAGGACCATAAGGATATATTGGCTCGAGTTAGCTTCACCGCGTGAGAATAGGGTCTTCTTTATCGTGGTTCTACTACTTCAGCTTTTCGACCAAACACTTTCTTCGCCCCTTTATCTTCCTCGGCCGATACACCTTTCCTGACCTCGTGAGTAGACTAACCCCATTCTTCTCCATATCGATACTTCGCGTGAATTTCGGGCCAACGAGAGAGGTTTAGGACTCTCTTCCACATAATCACCATTTAACGAGGCAACTTCTCTAGACAGCCTCAAAAGACAAAGATATAACAAGAAAATTCTTTATAAATTGAACTCAAATTACAGAACCGACACAACCGCCTCACCGTCCGTCACAATGCACTGACCGGATCATCTGAGGTCTTTCTCTACCATAGCAACATCACTACCAACTATCTTACTAGGATTTTCTACCTTCCCTTCAATGATGAGCTTCGCACGCCCCTTTTCAAAGCAAAACCAAAGATACTGAGAATTTCTGCACGAATAATCCCTTTCTCGACAATAGCCGAGAATACATCTTCGTCGACAGCCCTGGCCAAAAGCATCTTCCATCTCTACCAAGCCGATAAAATTACCTTCCACCATGTGGATCTTGTTGTTAGAGAGGATTCCCACAACATTTGGAGACTTCGGCTTCTCCACCTTACCTCGCCGAATCAAGTCTTGTACCAAACGCTTGAACCGAAGGCAAGAATCGCAGTGTGACCCTTGTACTTGTGGTAGTGGCAATACTTAGAAGCATCCAAGCCTTCCTTCGGGTTTAATCTGCTCATAATTCTCAAGCGGCTTCGACCAAGCCCTTTCTTCACTAGCACTTCAAAACCTTGCCCATCGGGCATTCCAAAATCATCAAATACATCCTCTCGCGGTGAATACCGTTATTTCCCTCATTACGGCTTGAACATCCAAAGCAGCCTTCCCTTGCACATAATTTACTTGCCCCACGGGCTCTTTCTTTGCTGCGGTATTTGCGGGAGCTCTATAGCGGAACGAATTATTAGCCCAAAGGCCCTTTCGTGGAGCGATTCCGGTGATGCCACTCTCATAACGTACGCCCGAATCCACCATTTCCTAAGATTGGGAAAGTAACCATTACCAACCGCCAACTTATGTCCGGCAACAAGCACTTGTAAAAATCTGTTTCGTTCATTCTCCTCGGGCGGATACCGAATTTCGCTCAACTTATCATTCCAACGTTTGTAGAAGTCATAAATCGATTCTCCATTCTTTGAAGCCGTGTGCTCCAAATCGCTCTATTCACTTGCCAATCCATGTTTGCTTGATACTTTTCAGTAGAACACCCTACTAACCTTTGTCCTACGTGTCCCTTTCCTCCTCATTCAACTTCGTAAACCAACGGAGAGCAGCCCTTCTAATGTGCTATGGAACATTCTCGCCATCTCGCCGGTACGCTTTGGCCCTCATTGCCAACGTATAGTCAGTTTAAATGTGTCTTCTGGGCAAGTAACTCCTCCAAACATAGCCATCTTGGGCATCTTGAAATCTTGAGGTAGGGGTGCAACTTTGCTTCGGATTAAGCATCTTGACGGGGACACACCTTGCTTTCCCATTTGCTCTGCTAATGCCTTCACTTGTTCAATCAATGCTAACACGCCGGGTCCGTCAAAGCAATGTTTCTGGAGTTCTCGCATGGCCGGGGTCGAGCGATGGTAGGGAGGTGGAGTAGGTAGGGATACGGGGTGGCCGGAATAATTGAAGGGTAAAGCTGGGAGGGGGTAGATTAGCAAAGTGGTCCTCGGGTGTGTTGGCAGAGGTTGATAGGTCTTTGGACTTGCTTGAGCTCCCATACATGATGTGGTGGAACGTTATCAGAATGCTTGGAACATAGTTGGGTAGAGGGAAGGTAGGTGCATTGGGATTGGCAAGGGATTAGGAGTATTGACAGCTTCATCTTCAACATCGACCACTTCATTCCCCATCAAGATAACCTTATGTCCCCTTTTACCGAAGTTCCTCAACAAAATGATCCTTCGCCTCTTGATTGTGGTTCTTCAAAGTGCGATTCTCGCTTCTTCAAGTTTCTCAACCCTCATGGTTAAACCGGCAAAGTAGGCATGCAGAGCAAAGTGAATGTCATTGAAGTCGAGGTTGGCAAGACCTTCCATCAAGCTGACCGGTGTAGAATCAAGTTGCAGAGGCAAAGAAAGGCGCTGAGTAGCTGATGGAGGCAAGGTTGTCATTGTTGAATGAAGAACGCGGCCCGACCTTAGCTCGCGGGAAGTATCGTAAAAGACTCGGTTTTAGGAGAGGGGTTGACTCAATGCAAACAGACTAGCTTAAAAATTTTTATTTACAAAAAGCTTGGTACATTTTAGTCCTACAAAGGTGGAAGGGATACCCCTTTTTCGCAACTAACTAAATATCCTAAAGTGGTGAATCCTAACGACTAACCTTCTCGTATAGACAAATAATGTGATTTTTATGAAAAGTACCGCAAACCAATGATAGGCCAAGATCCTTTTAACAATATATAACTCGTCCCTCACATAGCACGCCCTTAAAAGGAAATCAATTTTTTAGTGCTCTTAATCTCTCGATAGATCTTGACTTATCATTGGTTCGTGGTGACTTAACGTAAAGACCCCATTAATTGTCTATACAAAAGCTAGTCAAACCAACCGGTCGTATGGAGTGTATTCCTAGAAAAGTGGGTGACGCAAGGGTTAGGTTTTAGGCTCCCACCGTGCACCCGAAGCGCACCGGGATGAGTGGATGGCCAAGTGAGACTCCTAAGGGAGGAGACATGATCACCACACTTCCCGCACTTTGGCTTCTCCGAAGGGTAAAAGGGTGTCTCAGGCAAAGGTGACACCTGACTCTAGTGGTAGTGTGAGGTAGAGAAATCTAATTCTTTTTAGAGAAAAAGAGAAAGATTTTTTATTTACATGAAATGCATGCATGCAATGCAACAGCTTAAGAGTAAAGAAAATAAAAAGAAAGCAAAATACAACACCACAAAGGAAAACGAAAGTCTCGACCCACTTAGTTTGAAAAGATTTCAAAACAGTTCCTGCCAGAGTCGCCACCGTGAATACCCCGTCCCGATGCAACGCGCATTCGGAAGTTTGAAATAATTAATTATATAAAGTCGGATCGAAATGGGATATTCATTTAGTGACACTCGATTTAAACCATATTAAAAATATTAATTTAAATTTTGAGAGTCGCCACGCCACTTTGATATAGCCCAAAGCTTTGAAAAAAGGCTAAACAGTTAATTGGGTTCGGGGGTCAAGTTACAACAGAAGAAGAAACGCTATCACTCCTATTGCCTGACGAATCGGTCTTTCTAGCATGTGGGGTGTTGGTTGTGTGCGGTGTTTACAGGAATAGATAGAAGAAACGGGATCATGCATAAGGAGGAGGGAAGAGAAAGAATTAATTGATGATCACACCCTAGAACCTTTGAGTTAGGCCCTCGGAAGGTGCACTAATCAACGTTCATCCTTGGGGGATTGTTGATCATGGGATAATTATAACTAAGGTGGAAGGTAAGAAATAGTTCCTAGATCCATTGGGTTTCTTGGCGAAACCCTAGATCATCCTCGGCTATTGCATATTTAAATATATTAAAACAACCCTAAATCTAGCATATATGACATAAGCAAGAAATAAAGTAATTAAAATACTAAGCATGCAAATAATAATAATAAAGACAATAATAAAGAACAAGAATATTAAAAAGAGAGTCTTACCAATTGTAGCAAGACTCGGAGGTCGAATCTTGGCGATTCGAGAAGAAAAAAGAAGAACTAAGGATTAAAGCAAGTATGGCTGCTTCTCCCGGAGAAAATTGTGTGTCAATATGGGGAGCCGGGCACCCCTATTTATAATACCTCGGAACTTGGGCTGGGCTTCTAAAGGGTCGATCGGCTCTATGATTGAAGGGTCGATCGGCTCTAAAATAAAGGGTCGATCGGCCAATGCACGGGCAAAGGGCCGATCGGCTCTTCCAACTGGCGTCCTTTCCAAGCTGACAATGACGGCAAGCAAGACGGAAGAATTTAATGGATTAGGGTTTTTAGGGTTTCCTAGTGGTTTCTAATTAATATCAACCGGCCGATTTGGAATACCTTTTTTCTGACCGGGTACTAACAGCTGCCATGGGGGCCCGACATGCCCGCCAAGATAGCTCCGCTCGCACATCAAGCTTCGCACTAACAAAGACATACGTGCTCGCTTCCGCTGATCCCAATGCATCTCTGTGATCCCCAGTGATTCAATCCTTTGCCTCTATATGAGCCTCGCAACCACAATCAAAAGTCCCCATTCTTACTGTGGACAGTGCATCCCGAGCTGATATCCCGACATCTCCAGCTTGCCACCGCTAGTCTCGCCAATCGGGGCTAATGAATCATTTCCTGCCTCCCAAACACAACCCTTAGCGGACCTCGGCAATCACGCCCTCAACTTCAACACCCTGTGGTATGGGTTGGTATACACTCAACTACCTCCCCAAGACTCCCGAATGGCAATTCCATCGCCCAATCCACCTCCATCTTCTGGTTTCCGTCCCCGAAAACGGTAACCCACCTCGCATACCGATCCTCACATGGCCCGGCTGATTGAACAAATGAAAGACATGCAAGGCAAGCTAGCTAGTTCTCTAAGGACTCCCTCCCCGCCTACCGATCCGAACAAAGTGGTCCCTCTCCCTCCAAAGTTCAGGATGCCTAAATGGAAAAGTTTGACGAACAGTAATGCCCAAAAACCCACATCGACACCTACGTCCCGGGTATGAGAGCCAAAGGGGCAACTCCTCAACAGATGGCGTATCATTTTCAGCATTCCCTCAAATCCACAGCACTAAGGTGGTTCCTCAATGTGAAGGCGTAAAACCGCTCCACGTGGGATCAGTATCGTTGAAATCTTCCTGGAGAAGTACCGCGCCAATCTTGAATGGGAAACAAACCGCCATGACCCGCAAGCCACCGAACAAAAGGATGACGAACCAAGGCGAATTCTACAAAAGATGGAACTCGGAAGCTAAGCGAGATAATGGATCCACTTTCCAAAGAAGAGCAGATGGACATCTTCCATTCCCGCCTCAAGCCATCTTTGAGAACCTTGATCGCCCACCATTTCTATCCAGCATCTCCGTGCTACGGTCAACGCCGGACAAAGTTTGAAAAGACTTCCGAGTCTTCAAAAGGCAACAAAGAACCCCGCCTCATCTTACCGCTATCGAACAAACTCGGCAACTTCAACTCCCGCCCGACCAAAGGAAAGGAAGCAAATGAATAAAGGCACTACATTCGTAACTGGAGCTCAAGTAAACCGCGATCAAGCGTACCCCCAAAGAATAGCAACCCCCTCGCTTCCCACAGCTTCCAAAGATTTAGATAACCTCGGAAATGCCCTCGGGTCAAGTATTTCAAGCTGTGAAGCGAAATCTTCTCAAACCACTCGAGAATTTCCAACCGAAGACCCTCAAACCCAACATGGATATGAGCAAACACCGCGCTTTCCACAACTATCCCGGCCACACCACCGACAATTGCTTCGTGCTCAAGCAGTGGTCCAGGCTCATTGAGGAGTGGAAAATTGGAACGCCCCGTGGTCCCAATACCATCGGAAATCCATTCCCACGTAACGACATGTGGTAAACTCAATAGCCTTCGATGAAACTCCAAGCGAGAATGCACTCCCCGCACTTTCCGAAACCGTCAAGATGTCAGTCCCGCTATGACTCGGGAGCGTGAAACAAGAGTCAAAAGGTCTCGTAACCGGGAATTCGACAAGAACGCCCAAGGGCCACCGTCTCCCTACGATCTTTGCCCTGCCTAAGGCATACAAATGGATGGATCGAACGTTCCTGCACGAGACCGAGTCCAACGGTAGCACGGGAAGCGGTTTAGCCTTCACAGACGATGACTTGCCAATATGTGAGAATCGGCACAACGAAGCCCTCCTCATCCTCATAAAGATAGAGATGTTCTTCCTCCCGAACGCCTTGATTGATAACGGCTCCGCAGCCAACATCATCGCTTTAAGCACATTGAAACGACTCCGCATCGACCGTTCTCTTCCGATAAGGCCTTCACCTCGTAATCCGAGCCTACGACTCCACCGCACGACCAATCGTAGGAGTCATCAATTTGAGGATCCACCCGACGTACAACCGGAGCCTGCAGAGTTCCAAGTCGTGGAAATCAAACCCACCTTCTCTCGCTTTGCTGGGACGCCTGATACATCGTATGAAAGCAAGATTATCTACTCTTCACCAACGCGTGAAATTCATCAATGCCAACGAGCGATCAAGTGATCCGCGGAAGCAGCCGCAATGGCAAGTGCTTGGCCAGCAAGCTACGACCTTAAGAAGGTCCCGACATGACCGAATACTCTTCTCCTGTATGATTCTCCTACCCCCGTCCCGCTACGAAGTAGATCTCACATCCACGCTCTAAGCCGCGACGAGCCGGAAATTGAAGAACTCACCGGGTCAATGATGACAACTCGACATATGCGATCGTGAAGAATGCTTGAGAGAGGATCAAGAGATGGATGCCCTAATGGAGATTGATCGAGGAGTAGACCCTTACTTCGCCGAAAACCCTCTTGCAACCGGCTCATCACCGATCCCCTACAAGACAACCCTCTAGCCGACACTCTGGATCTTACTGGGACAGCCATCACAGCCTAGTTCAATTCAACATTCCGGTGTTCGACCCGGATGAACAAAGGGCGCAACCTCCTCCAAGGCTTAATCGTGGAAGCGAGATATAGCATGTCCCGCTCGAATCGACATTGTAAACGCTGCCCAAGCAAAATCCTGCATAAAGAAGCGCATTCTATGAAAGTGATCAACATCGAAGAATCCACTCCGACCGCCGAATGCTTCGCCCTCCTAGAAGTAGCCCTCGCCGACTTCTATCATCAAAACCCCCAAGGACCGGTGGCAACACTAATGGAGGGACATCATCGTGGAGCAGCCAAAAACCTCCGCGATCTCGGTTTGAAATCGAACCGCATGCAAGCTACTTTCCGGACTCACGCCAAGGGAAGATTGGCCACCCGAACCAAAGCACCACTCCCTCTAGAGCTACAGCCATCCGAGAGTAATGAAGCTCGGTCCAATCCCTCGTCGCCTATAGTCTAGCTTTCGAAGTCTTGTTGTCCGTCTATTCACATCTTTTGAGTCTGACGGCTTTACGCCCGACGATTGTGAATCTTCGTCAACAATGTACAGCCTTTCACGCTTTTCAATAAAAGGTCCGACCTTCCTAAAAATCATTTCATTGCATCTTTAACAAATGATGACATTAACTAATCAAAACAAGTTAAAATTCATCTATACAAAAGGCAAACACATTAATTAAATAAATGCATCAAGCAAACATTTAAGCATGTTGTCAAACGAGAGAAAACCGGCCCAAGCCGCCGAGAAGGTTTTAATCACAACGATTTGCAAGATTGTCAAGAGCCAAAGAGACGCAAGTTCGATGCCATTTCCAAAGACAAACCAGATCTTCCAATACCTCAAGAGCGGGGAAACCACCTTCATGAACAAGGAAGACCCACACACGTGAGGGGTCAAAACCAAGAGCATCATGGCCCTAAGACGCCGCCTCTCACTTCGTCATCCTCGGGACATGCTATACAAGAAACGCTACTACGGGCCACTCCTACGCCGCATCGCCCAAGAAGAAGCAAGCAAGTTCATGAACGAAGTCCACAATGGGGCTTGCGGTCCCCACATGAACGCCGCAGCCCCGATGCAAATCATTCTCAGATGGGCTACTACCGGATCTCCATGGAGGCGCATTGCATCCACTTTGTCCGAAGCCGCGACAAGTGCCAACGGTTCTCCAACCTCAATCATCTACCACCCCACGATCTCTACCGCATGACTCACACTCGCCCTTTGCCACTGGGGAATTGACGTCATCGGGAAAATCGCTCCGCCAGCAAAGAATCTGGCCACGAGTTCATCTTAGTAGCCATCGACTACTTCACCAAATGGGTCGAAGCCAAGTCCTACAAGGTACTCACCTCCAAGAAGGTCGCGCATTTCCTCAAGGAAAACATCATCTCGCCGATACGGCATCCCAAATGAGGTCATATCGACAACGGCTCACACTTCGAAGGGGAATTCGAGGATCGCCGGGCTGAATTCAAGATCACACGTCACAAATCTTCTCCCTACCGGCCACAAACAAACGGCGCCGTGGAAGCAAAGCAAACAAAACCCTCGAACGGATCATCCGAAAATGACCACCCGAGGACGAGATTGGCCCGAGAAGCCGCACCTTGCACTTTGGGGCTACCGCACATCGGGCCGAAATGCCCACGGGAGAAACCCCATTTGCCCCGACATACGGGATGGAAGGGCCTCTTCCCATCGAGCTAGAAATTCCTCACTCCGAGTGCCGCTGAAAATGACATCAACGAAGTCGAATGGCTCCGAAGCCGACATGACGAATTGGCTCGCTAGACGAGCGACGACTAAAGGCCATGGAACACGTCCGAGCCTATCAAAGCAGATGGCTAGAGCTTTCGACAAGAAAGTCAAATCCCGAGACATCGTGGAAGGTGACCTTGTACTCAAAGAAAAGCCTCCCACTCGAACCAACCCATCGGGAAAATGGGAACCCACATGGATCGGCCCTTTCGTGGTTCAAAAGATCTTCTCCGAGGCGCCATGAAGCTACCGCACCTAGACGGCAATCCCTTCATGAATCCAAATAACGGAAGCAAACTCGCAGATACTTCGCCAAGAAGAACAACCGCGCATCTCTTGGCACTCCATGTAGTGTCGAACTACGTTGCACTGAGCCCTCTAGTCCGGGGAACGTAGGCAACCTTAATTGGTCCGGCCTAAAAATACACAAAAAGTCAAAAGTTTGAATGTCAATCAAGACCTCCATCAAGCTACGCACTTTTCAAGAACACGCCCTGCCAGACCACCTTGACCAAGTCAAACGACGGCGGCAACATCAAAGGACATCCGAGGGTCACTCAAAGATCAAACGACCGACTCATGATCGCTTCCAAGCCAGGGGCTTGTCTTCACCCTCACGCGCTTCAAAAAAAAAAGAGCTCGAGCAAGGGCTCACAAAAAAAAAAGAGCTCGAGCAAGGGCTCACAAAAAAAAGAGCTCGAGCAAGGGCTCACAAAAAACAAAAGAAGCTCAAAGCGTAAGCCGCAAAAGAGGTCAAGAGCCCGACGCCAACAAGAGGCAAGGAAGCTACGAAAAGACCGTCAAAACGACTTGTCAAGGGAGCATTCAACCTCTCACCCAAGCACAAAGCCTCAAAGAAAGGGGATTGCCGTGTGGCCTGCATCGCTTTCAAGCCCGCAAATGCAATGTAAAAGTCCAAAGATGGACGCCGACAAAGTGCACAATGTAAGCAAAGGCAAACAAAAGATCTTGCGTCTCGACAAAGCTTTAAAAGTAAATCACAAATCACTAACGGTTACAACATTTCTTGATGAGTTCAAGCACGGCCTACTCTCAAGTTCACAACATGCTAAAAGACAAACTTTAATACATTTAACTAATAATGTGTTTGCAATGCAATGAATGGATACTTAGGAGGTCATTCCGCGCCATCTCGCGCTTGTCCCTCGCCATTCTTTCCTTTCTTCCCTCGTCCCCGGCGAGCCTTCTTTCGCTCCACGTGAACCAACTCGCGTCTCGCCCGAGATCCGGGGTCCTCCCGTAGAGTCAAACAATCCAAGAGCTCTCGTGGCTTCATTCGCCCGTGCTTCGGCCGATCTCCTCCCCGCGAGCCCGTAAAAGAGGACCTCTCCCTCGCTGGGCCTGGCCAACTCTAGTCTCGTAGTCAAACAAAGTGTCTCCCGTCACATCCAAAGTGGTCGACTGTGCTTCGAACTCCTAAGGCAATAGCTACTACGGCAACCGGGTCCTGTAATCGCCGCACGCCGCTCTCCAAGACCACTGGGATCGCCCAACATGCCGCTTCATACCAAAGCCGTATACCGAGTCGTCAATACAACGCTCCCCGACGCCTAAGGAGTACCACAGAGGGAAAGCGGAATACTTCCATACCTCGTAAAATACAAGAAGGCACCCGAAGCCGCCATACAAAGAGGAACTACCTCCGCAGCAGCAAGGTCATCCTGCACCAACAAAGGCCTCGCTTCATCCCAAACCGCCGGGAAACAAGCGACGGAATATAGAAGGAGGACCAAGACAAACCCGGAACTCGACAACGTAGACCCTTCCCGCAAGACCCTCCCCGGTCTCAATCCTCCAGCGGAACCCACCAAATGATCCGATGCGTACTCAAGCCGTGCCATCCATCTCTCCCAAAGTGCTGATCGATCCATATCCAACACAAGAGGTCGCTGAGCAAATGACCACGGCAACGACGCCTGAGCCTCTGGCATGGCCTCAAGTCTCTCTCGCAGCCCACAAGGTGAGCAAAGCGGGCTTCCCCTCTCATAAAACGATCCCGCACGCGTACTGCCGATACCACGAAGAGTCTCCCCAAAGACCAACGGGACAATATCTTCTCCACTCGCAGCGTCCCTACCACATCTAGCAAAGCGCCATCACAAATGCCAAGTGGAATCGACCAGAAAAGCGTCGCCATCACGCACAAGGCAAATGCATCCCAAGAGACATCACTCATCATCAACCATGAACCGCTCCGGCAGCTCGTAAATGTCGATATGACCCGAATCAAGGATCATGCCCCGCACTTCTTCCAACGAAGTACGAAGAAAGTCTCGCAAGCTTCACGCTCACAAAGAACACCACCAATCAAAGGAAGCGAGATGGCCTCCACCTCCGGCCCTCCAATCAAAGCCCGAAAATCCTCAAAAGTGGGCACCATTTCATTGTAGGAGAAACAAGACACGTGCCTCCTAACATCCTGTAACTTCGCGGCAGCCCGCAACAAATCCCAATCAGAACCAACTCCTTAAAAGACCAAACCGAGCAAAGACGAAACCTTACCTCGAAAGCCCGTCTCGATGCCTCATACGGCGCCGCATCCACGTTTTCAACCGCTCAAGGAAGTGTGCTTGCCTCTCCCGCGAAAGCCTCGGCAAAATTCTAGGGACGTACGAAGAATCCATGGCAAAAATGGAGGTTCCTAGAGAAAATGGGGAAGAAAGCTCGAAAATGGCCGCAAATGGGGAAATGAGGAAGAACTGCAGACATCGTAAAGCATTTATGTCCTTCCCAAAGCAAGGTTGGTCCGTACGACCTCTTGCATGCTAAGTATGTCCGTACGGACCTCCTTGCAAACAACCCATTTCCTCAAAGAAACAATACATAAAACCACCGTCCTCAAGAAACCTTGCTCCAAATCGCCCAAACATCTGCCAAAGCCATTCCCGCAAACAAACACTACCCACAAACACACTCTCACCACGTGGCATGCACAAAATAAAAATAATAATAGCAACAATTTCTAGGACAATTCCTGAATCACAAAAATGACATTACATCTTAAAATAAAATGCCGTTTGCCATGCAAATACATGTGTTTTATTACAGTACCCATAAATGTCTGCTGCTAAACAAAAAAAGAGGGATATGAAAAGAGGGAAAGCAAATGAATACTAATCGTAATCCTCAAAGCATCATCATCCTCGCCAAGGTCCTCCAGAGAAAAGTCGGGCATCCTAGCGAACTCGCCCGTCACATCCTCGCTGCCGAATACCGAGCACCCGCCCGAGGCTCCCACGAAAAGTACTCAAGGATCAAATCCGGCGAAAGGATCAAAGAAAGAAGGCTCGAGGAACCCTCACCCCGTGCGCCATGCGGAGGCATGAACCGATAAAAGGGCCGCTTCCTCGAAGGCCCCGCAGCCTCCCGAAGACGTCCCCGCATCCATGCTATGCCGCCTCAAAGGTCCCTCCCCGCTGCGGCTCCGCCGGCTCTAGGTGAGGAACGCCTGCTGTAATGCCTCGAAGGCATAGGCTCGTACGCCGGCACACGACGCGAAGACCGGCAAGACATCTTCGACGCCATCTTCTTAGCGAAGGAGCGCATCGCCACGTAACGGCGAAGTCAAGATATCATAGGCTCTCCCCGGACTCCGCACCAACAAGCAAGCCAAGGAAACGCTCACAAATACGCTTATACTCAACAACAAAAAGAGAAAATGCGTAAAAGATGCCAAGATGGAAAAGAGTCAAGACACTCACCGATCTGTTTGGGATCCACTTCGCATGCAAGCAGAGCTCAAGCCAGAACGGCAGCTGCACACCCTCCTCTCGATCCGTCCTCGCGGACGTACGTGAAATCCTGTCCCGCATCGGAATCCTCTCGGGGAGCTCGCGGGGCGCCTCTCTCTTCTCTCAAGCCAAGACTGCGGCGTCTCGCTTCCTCCTCACGAAGGCCCCGTACTCCTCTCCATACAAGATGAACTCCTCGGCGCCGACACCGCCAAGGTACCTCTCGAAATCAAGCACGTCCATGTCCCGGAATCAAGCATCCCAAAGGGAGGGTCCCTGAGCCACGGAAGCACACCGGGCCATGCCGCTGTAAGACCCGCTCCCCTGTGTACATGACATCACAAGTCAAGCCCCGCAAAGATCTTCCGCCGCGTCGTCACCTCCTGGGAGCCCTCGAACTCATCTCCCTCATACCGAGTCCACGGGAACAAGACAAACCCCTCACGGCTATCTCTCCGTACGCTCCCGCACATCCCCGTAGGCGATGGTGAGCTTCCCCCGCCGGGTCCTCCTCTTCTCGCTGCACGAGCCCATCCCAAAGATAGCAGTGGTACGCAAAGAATGCCCCTGTGATCCCTATCCCACGAGAAGCACCGAAAACCTCATAAAACCACACCCGTGACAAAAACAGAGAAGGCCTGGGCAAAAAAAGACAACGGAGAAAAGACAAGTTGCTAAATCAAAAACAAAGAATAAACTCATACCTCCAAAGCAAAGTCAAAGCAAAGCCAACGAACCGGCCACCCCTGCTAAACCGGTCCAAGGAGAAGTAGAGCTCGCCCAAGCCTCGCTCGCCCAAGCAATGTCGCACTTATCCAGATCAATCAAGCTCTCCAACAGAGCAAAGGGAGCCGCGGTCGCGTGGTTCGAGAACAAAGTCTCTGGACAAAGGCATACCACAAGAAGGAGCGCGCCAATCGCTTCCGCTGCCACCCGGCCGGTACCCTGGATGTAGCCCCAATATCTGGCCGTGATCTCATCTCCACGTCGCTATACAAGATCCCTGTGCCCTCGCGAGGACGAGGCTCAAAGCCTGCCAGCCTCTGGCCAACACATCATCGCCTATCATATCCTCCACCGCACAGCCCTCCTTTCAAGGAAAGCCCGCGATCGCAAAGAAAGCCTGGGTGGCGCCACCGTCACCTCGCCCACTGTGGAAGGTGCGGGTGGTATCCCACCAATACTCGATAAACCCAGAAGACACTCTTGTTCTTCCTCGTGTCGACACTCCACTGTGTTCTCAACGAACACACCTAGGCCAAGCATAAACCAGCCTCCGGGGACTCGGCCTACCGTCCACGGAAATATCGGCATCCGCCGCCATAGCTTCCACAATGCCTCGAGCGATCCCCGAAGTTCATCCTTCGCCTTCCCGCCATAAGCTCCCGCATCCCGCAGTAAACACAAAGAAAGGTACGTCAATCACAAGATTTAATATAAAGGCACATATAACTCCGTCACAAAACACGCACATATTGCACATAATTTTCACATACATTATACATATAATTTTTCCATGTAACCCGTCACAAAACACGGCACACAATGCACATAATTTTCACATATATCATGCATATAATTTTTCCCATGCACCGTCACAAAAACACGGCACACATCGTACACATTTTCTCAAAAGAAAAAAGGGGGATTAACCCTACACGACACATTTTCAAAAGAAAATCCGTCCCCAACACAAAGGCACATATTGCACATATTTTCCCCACGTAGTCCGTCACCCAAAAACATGGCACACGCACGACATTACATGCATAACACATTTTTCAAAAAAAAAATCCGTCCCTACACGGCACACACTTTCACATATAACCCGTCACAAAACACGGCACGTGTCACATTTTTTCACAAAAATTATCACTACACGATAATTTTTCTCACAATGTACATACATAAATAGCATTAGGTACAAAACACCAAAGCATGCAATTCACTAGATAGGCACTTTATTTTCACAAATAAGAGCTAATCTACACATTTCTGCACAAAATACACATACCCACAATTTTTACATGTCCATTTTCAACAATTCATCAAGAATTTCACAAAAAGGCATAAAATAATAACAAAAATTCAAAATGCGAAAAACTAAAACCTAGTTCTAGCATTCAAAAAATTCGAAAGCAGTGGAATCAAAACGGAATGTATTTCTTACCTCCCCGACGTTCATGGAGCGACGATTGTGCACCTCCGGATTCTGATACAAGACATCCGGTTCTTCGAAGATGGAACGAACGAGATCCAATTTCTTTCAAGCTCCATCCGTTGCTCGACCACCTCGATCAAGGCTGACGACAACTCCTTCGAGATCCTTCACCACGGCAAGCAATTCAAGCAAAAATTTTTGATTTTGGTTAACAATGGAGGATTTTCTCTCTCTCTCTCTCTCGGTTCACGAACCGAGGAAGAAGGAATGGGAAGGGCCTCGGCATTTAAACCTCGGTCAAAACCTGGAACCGTAAACCAAGGTGGTCCGTACGACCTCTTTGCAACTGTGTTGGTCCGTACGGACCTCTTTGCAAGGGGTGGCCAAATTACTTTCCCCGCCCTTATAATCTTTGCCCCGGCCGTCCTAAGGCCTTTTCCAAAGAAATCCAAGTGCGTAATGGTCCCTAACCCTTCAATTCAACCACCGGCCATCAACGTAAGACCGGTCCTCGCCCACTCCAACGGCAATTCAATCCACCGGGCCATCAAACGTAAGACCAGGACCTCGCCCACTTCAACGGCACCCAACCACCGCCGCTGCGTAAGACCGATCCTCGCCCACTTCAACGGCAAATCAATCCACCGGCCGTCAAGCGTAAGACCGACTCGCCCACTTCAACGGCAATTCAACCACCGGCCATCAACGTAAGACCGGTCTCGCCCACTTCAACGGCAATTCAACCACCGGCCGTCAAGCGTAAGACCGGTCTCGCCCACTTCAACGGCAATTCAATCCACCTGCCGCTGTAAGACCGACCTCGCCACTTCAACGGCAATTCATCCACCGGCCGTCAAACGTAAGACCGGACCTCGCCCACTTCAACGGCAATTCAACCACCGGCCACGTAAGACCGGTCCTCGCCACTTCAACGGCAATTCAACCACCGCCGTCAAGCGTAAGACCGACTCGCCCACTTCAACGGCAATTCAACCACCGGCCGTCACGTAAGACCTGGTTCTCGCCACTCCAACGGCAATTCAACCATCGCCCGCTCAACGGCAATTCAAGAAGGAGCCAACACTCTCCCAAAGACAAATATCAAGGCACAAGACGCCTCCAAACGCTCAACGACAACTCAACCACCGGAGGTCCAAGTCATCTTCCCAATGTAAAAGGGCCCCTACAAGGTCACGCATCCTCAAAGAATTCAGCACCGGCCGATGTAAGCTCCGAATCTCGCCCACTTCAACGGCAGCGCAAGCACCGGCCATCAAAGTAAGCTCCGAGCTCCTCCCCAACAAGTCAAAGGGAAGTCATACAAGACTACATATCCCCAGCACCGACCATCATCTTTGCCCACTCAACGGCAAAACAAGCACACGAAGGAGCCAACACCCCCGAATACAAGTCCCAAGGCACGAAGCGCCTCCCAAAATGCCAAATGGGGAAGCAATCACCAGCCGTCATCTCGCCCACTTCAACGGCATAAGCAAGCCAAGGCAGCCATCGTAAGTCCAACCTTCTACATCAACATGCAAAAACACAAAGGCATCTACACCTCTCGAAGCACAAGGCAGCTACGCTCCACAATCCGCGGCTAGAAGACGATTCAAAGTCTCGCGCATTACATCAATCGTGCTAGAAGACGATTCAAAGTCCTCGCGCATTACATATCAATCAAGTGCTAGAAGATTTATTCAAAGTCTCGCGCATAACATCCACAATCATGCTAGAAGACGATTCAAAGTCCTCGCGCACTACATCAAACCGCCGCCGAAGACGATTCAAAGTCCTCGCGTGGCACCAATCTGCCGCTAGAAGACGATTCAAAGTCTCGCGCATAAACACCAATGCCGCGATGACGATTCAAAGTCCTCTGGGCCGTGGCACCAACAAACCCGCTGATGACGATTCAAAGTCCTCTGCGTGGGCACCAACCGCCGCTGATGACGATTCAAAGTCCTCTGGCCGTGGCACCAACCGCCGCCGATGACGATTCAAAGTCTCTCGCATAACATCAAACGCCGCCGTAAGACGATTCAAAGTCCTCCGCCGTGGCACCAACCGCAATCGAAGACGATTCAGTCCTCACTCTATCTCCGGCCCTAAGGCCTTAAACCACCCGATTAGGAAAATCGTAAAATTTCCATCCTAGACACCACCACGTCCTCACAATTGACCTCGGCGGTCACCACATCTCAGACACCACCACGCCCTACCACCGACCTCGGCGGTCACACAACACTTCAGTGGCACCACCACGCCCACATGCACTCACAAATTCACGACCTCGAACTACGACTGTGCTTGATTCCCGCCAGTGGATACGTAGGAATCCTATCACAGGTCCGGCCATCGACCTATGCGGTCACCTGTAGACACCACCACGTCTCCCACCGACTCTGGCGGTCACACAACACTTCGTGGCACCACCACGCCCGCATTCACAAAACACTCACCCCACACCCGAACTACGACTGTGCTTGATTCCCGCCAGGGATACGTAGGAATCCTATCACAGGTCCGCCTATTGACCTAAATCGGTCACACAAAAGGACACCACCACGTCCTCACATTGACCCTCACGGCCACTTCCTCTCCCAAAGACGCGATCCAGACAGGACCCTTATCTTATCTGGCGACCCCACTTCTTTCATAAGTGACGTCGTCGAGGGGCTTCGTAAGTACCCCAACTGGATCACCCCTTTCAAGCACACGGAAACACCGCAGACTCATCAACGCAGTCTCGAGACCTCTCTCACTCAAAACCCTCTCAAAACCCTCTCAAACCCCCAACCAAACCAAGGGAGGAGCCTTTCTCGGGATAAAAAGGGACAAAAGGACCTTTTGGGAATTTTCAGAAATCGAAAGCAATTAAGGTCCGTACGGACCTCTTTGTTTCAATGATTACTAAATCCCCTTAAAGTCCACAATATTTCCTCAAATCCTGGGAAAATGATTACTTCCTGCAGAGTTGGTCCGTACGGACCTCTTTGCATGCAAGATGGTCCGTACGGACCTTATTGCTCAGGGAACACCATCATTCCGTAATATTCTCCATCATTGCAGCATTCCTCAAATCGAGGAAATCCAAAATTCTCGGATAACCAAGAAGGTCCGTACGGACCTCTTTGCTCCGAAATTTTTACTATAAATAGAGGGCTCCCCTCCTCATTTTCACACACCTCCCTCTTCTCTCTTCCTCCCTTAGCCTTCCGGCTCCCCTCTAAGTCCTCTCGAGGCACTCCCGCCCCTTTCGATCTCTTCCGAGGCCTTCCGAGCCCCTCGCGGTGCTCCAAAGCCTCCCGAGCGCCTCCCGAGATGCTCCCGCGCCGCCTCCGAGGCACTCTCGAGGTACTCGAGGCCCCTCGTGGTACTCCGAGGCCTTGCTCGGTCTTTCCACGGTGTCCCGGCTCTTTCCGAGTCAAACCGACGATCCCAAACCACGCCGAAACTCCGCCCGAGTGACTCCCGCCACCACAACGCACGCCGAACCTTCGCCCGAGTGATCCCGACGATCCCCACGCACGCCGAACCTTCGCCCGAACGCAGCCTCGCAACCTCAACTCACGCCGAAATCTCGTCCGCGGACAACCGCATCTCCCGAAGCAATCCCGATCCGTACCGAACGCTACTCCGACCTCAAACACTATTCCCCACGGAAGACAGACACGAACCAACATTGTAAGGCTTCCTTCCTATACTATTTCAATACATTTCCATACATAGCATACAATGTAGACATCCGATACAAAGATGCATTTTTAAAAGCACACACACACACACACAACATTTAAAGGATATTAGGGTATCCGAAAGACTCGTTTTACGAGGCTACTCGGTGAGCTCTAATATTCTAATATTCTCTTCCCTGGGAGTCATCTCGACTCTCCGAACTCAAAATCTCATCACACAAAAACGGTTTAAAATTATCTTTAAACCGATGCCCTTTTTCAATGTTTTGGGCTTAATAAAACGGCGTGGCGACTCTACAAATGCGAAAACAAACGGCGAGACACCATCCAACGCGAAAGATGCCGGATGCCGGGCCGCGAGGCCTGCTCGGATCCGGTAATTTCAAACATTGAAAGAAGTTATTGAATTGGAGTACTTGCTTGGAAATTCCGTAGTTCTTTCAATTGTGAGTGGCGGGACGCCGAGCGAGGCATTACAAAACATGGCACTTTGATCTCATGTTGACTTAAAGCATTCTTCTAGTGCATAATGGTGATGAGATGTGTTCATTCTTGCATCTCAAGCACAACAGGTGTATATGACCCCCTACCCCCGTCGACGAAGAGAGTCTAGCGGATGGTGGGCCGTATGGAAAACCAAAGCAAAGAAGCACTTTTTGATATACCATTGCGTGCAAAAACGCTCTACTTCAAATATTGATTCATCATTAAATGATTGTTATCGGGAAGAGGAAATGCCTATACCTCCGATTATTCACTTGAATGATAATGTCGAGGAGGATGAAGCATTAATGGCCGAAAACACCCGTCCACTGGGGAGGAAGTCACTTTCAATGAAATCGATGATGACAATGTGGAGGATGAGGAAGGAGAAGAGTATATATCCGGGGTCCGATGATGAAGATGAGGAAGAAGACGATGACGAGGAAACTAGTGAAAGAAGAAATTGAATTTTGTGGAAGGATAGTGATCAAGATTGTAGTGAATGAATCAAGCTTTAGTTTTAATTCGTATAATGTTTTCAGTATATAATGTTTGTAGACATTTTATATCACTTATCACCGTAATATTATATCTATCTCATGATTTTCAATTTTACTTGGTTACTCTTTACATGATATGTAATATTACATCTATCTCATGATTTGGACAATAATAAATAAAAAATAAAATAATCAATAAAAATAAAAATAAAAATATACATATATGTATATATATAAATATCATTATTGTCTATTAAAATTGCTTGAATAGTCGATAGTTGAAATATTTCGGTTGCATTAATCCTATTGTTCTCTCGAGTGTATACTAGACATATATGGTTGATTACACTCGTCGATTATAATCGATAGTGTTTGATTGACCTAGTCTACGCCGCGCACTTGGAGACCATGGGGTTATGTCAAAATTTCTTGATTTTCGATTATAAAGCAAGTAGACAAAGTGATATTTGCAATTCATACGTGTATTGGGACGGGATAGAAGCCAACCCCACTACTATCACGCATAACCACTACCATTGGGTTATCTTTGAGTGGAAAATCTGTTTTTGACAAGCGTTAGGAGCCCAAAGATTGAAACTTTGATTAATTATTATAATAATAAATCTACTTTCAAAGTTTCAATCTGGGCCAAATGCCAGCAAGAAACTTGATATTTTCCACTGTACCATTATAAATGTAAACCCTCTCTCTCTCTATTTTAAAGAAAACAACAATATTATTTCAAATTCAAGCACCCAAGTGAACTCCATTATTTTGCTTCTTTTTGTTTTTAGTAAAACAACCTTATCTCGAAACCACCGGTCCATGTGAACTCCATTATTTACCGTTTTCATATTGTCATTTCTATTTTAAAGTCAAGTAAGCGCAAGTTTGCAATGCCGTGACACCAAGTCCACACCGTTACTCCACGTTTTGTTTACTGCTACTCTTTACATGCTATGTAATATTTAAATTTTGTTCTACTTGATAATATTTTCTCGTCTACATATATAATATACTAGTTTAGATATGTCGGGTCGAGGTGGCAATCGTTCAAAGAGAGGGAAGGTTGCGAATTTTGTCCATCGTCTGCTTTCACCAAGGACGGGAGGGAGGGATCTACTTACGGTTCTAGACGTAGCGAACCATCCGAGCGGGTTAATTTGGACGCAATTATTAATGAGGAAGGAAAAATGGAAATATCTATCTCTCACCAAAGGTGGCATTAAGTATCATTTAATTGTAAATGTCATATATATAATGTTTACATTTTATTATTGTCTTTTTATTTGTATATATATTGATATATTGTTTTTTAATTAATATCTTGATAGGTTTACATGCATGGTGGTGGTAGCGGTAGCAGCAGTGGCAGCGCTCGTGGTTGTTAAACATGAATTTTCATTGACATGTAATTAAACAAACAAACAAACAAACATATGTAGTTTCTTTTTCCCTTTCCCTTTTTCCCCGGCCTTTCCCCGACCGTTTCCCCTTCCCTTTTCCCCTTTCCCCGTTTCCCCTTTCCCCCTTTCCCCGGCCATTTCCCCTTTCCCCTTTCCCTTCCCCTTTCCCCTTCCCCCTTTCCCCTTTCCCCTTTCCCCGTCGCTGATTTGGACAAACATATGTATTTTATTTGATGTACAAGCGAAACAGGTTGTTTGTGTGTGCTCAGAGTTTGTAATTGGGTTGTTTGTGTGTGTTTGTAGTTTGTAGTTGTTTAAAACAGGTTGTTTGAACAGTTAACCAGGGTTACATGACCTTTTTACGTGTGGTTTAATTATAAAACAAATTTTTTTTTAAATGCCGGATTACCGACGGAAATTTCCGTCGGTAAATTAATACAAAAATAAATAATTATATTTTTCGGCGGAAATATCCGTCGAAAATAAAAATTAAAAATAATACTCAAAATACCGACGGACATACCCACAAGATAGGGTTTATATTCCGAACGGACATATCCGACGGTAAATATTATGATTTCAGACGGCTTCTAACCGTCGTAATGGTTTTTATTTCCGACGGATAATTCCATCGATAAACTCCGGCAATTGCTCCTCGTTAACCGGCCGGCAGATCTCATTTCCGACGGACGTTTTCCGCGGAATTTTAGATTTTCCTACGATATTCCACGGAAATAGCCTGGCTGAATTTGTCCGTCGGAATTTTTCCCAAATAATCCCGTTTTACTTTTTTATTTACCAAAATGACTTTCAAACTATTGCCCAGATTGTCCTCTTTTTTGAAACTCGCTACACCGTGCAGCGAGTTTGACTAGGGTTGGTCAAAACTCGCTACACCATGTAAATGGCGAGTTTAGGGTAATTAATTTAGGGCGTTGGAAAATTAATTAGGTCATTTAATTAAACTAAACTCGCTACACCGTGTAGCTTTTTGACCGTATTTAAGTCAGGCACACCGTGTAGCGAAGTTTAATTTAAATCTCTTACACTTCTCATTTCACGCATTCTAACGAAACAAAACAAAAAACTTAAACCTTCTTCATCCATCTCCATGGCGAACTGAGGATTTTGCCAAGAGAATGGTTCGCCAACGGGGATTTTGCCAAGAAATTCAACCTTTTTCTTAATTGTAAGTTTAAATTTGTATATTAAGTTGAATTTTAGTTTTGATTTTATTATTCATTTACTTATAATTTATGATTTTTTAATTCTCAATTTCTATATTTGAGAAGAAGAACATTGCAATTCTAGGATTTTTTGGTTGATTTGTTGTTGAAATATTTTTATCTCCGAATTTATGATTTTTTTTAATTAAATTTCTTGACTAATTTTATTTAATTCTGAATTTTTATTTAGTTTTTTTGGTTGATTTGTTGTTGAAATATTATTATTCCGGTATGTGACAAATTTTCTATATGCCAAGAATTTTTTTTATTTTTGTATGATTTTTTTTGGTTGATTTGTTGTTGAAATAGTGTTATTCCCATTTATGTGACTACTTTTTTTGATTTTTTTATGACATTGCAATTTAGGATTTTATTTTTGGTTGAACTATTGTTAAATATATACATGTAAATATTATTTCGTTGAATACTGTGGCCTATACATAGTTTAATTGTTGAGAATAATTAATTGATGCATTCGATTTTAATTTATTTAATATAAAGATGAGAAAAATTATTATTTCAAATATTTTAATAATAAAACTAAAAAATCTTGTGCGAAAAACTAATCGAGGATAGATTAGACCGATTGTTATTCTATTTATATGAATCGTTTCTATTTATTTTTTATTTATTTTCACAAAAATAACTTAATAATATTTAGCTTCTACATGCTAAATATTATATACTCCAACTCTGTTGATAAAAATACATTTTTTTTTTTGAAACAGAGTTGGAGTATATAATATTTAGCATGTAGAAGCTAAATATTATTAAGTTATTTTTTTGTGAAAAATAAATAAAAAATAAATAGATTAGCCCATATAAATGGGAATAACAATCGGTCTAATCTATCCTCGATTAGTTTTCCGCACAAGATTTTTTAGTTTTATTATTAAAATATTTGAAATAATAATTTTTTCTCATCTTTATATTAAATAAATTAAAATCTGAATGCATCAATTAATTATTCTCAACAATTAAACTATGTATAGGGCACAATTAATTCAACAGAAATAATATTTACATGTATATATTTAACAATAGTTCAACCAAAAATAAAATCCTAAATTGCAATGTCATAAAAATCAAAAAATTAGTCACATAAATGGGAATAACACTATTTCAACAACAAATCAACCAAAAAAATCATACAAAAATAAAAAAATTCTTGGCATATAGAAATTTGTCACATAAATTCGAATAATAATATTTCAACAACAAATCAACCAAAAACTAAATAAAAATTCAGAATTAAATAAAAATTAGTCAAGAAATTCGAATTAAAAAATCATAAATTCGAATAAAAATATTTCAACAACAAATCAACCAAAAAATCCTAAATTGCAATGTTCTTCTTCTCGCAATATAGAAATTCGAATTAAAAAAAATCATAAATTATAAGTAAATGAATAATAAAATCAAAACTAAAATTCAACTTAATATACAAATTTAAACTTACAATTAAGAAAAAGGTTGAATTTCTTGGCAAAATCCTTGGCTTGGCTCGAAAGGCTCGAACTGTTCTTCTTCTTCGCAAAATCCTCGCTTGGCCATGGAGATGGATGGAGAAGGTTTAAGTTTTTTTGTTTTGTTTCGTTGAATGCGTGAACCGAGAAGTGTAAGGGATTTAAATTAAACTCGCTACACCTGCAGCGAGTTTGACTTAAATTGTCAAAACTCGCTACACGGTGCAAATGAAGTTTAGTTTAATTAAATGACCTAATTAATTTTCCTAACTGCCCTAAACTCCCTACACCTGTAGCGAGTTCTTGACCAACCCTAGTCTAAACTCGCCATACACTGTAGCGAAGTTTCCAAAAAAGAGGACAACTCGGGCAATAGTTCGAACAAGCAAGTCATTTTTGTAAATAAAAAGTAAAACGGGATTATTCTGGGAAAAATTGGTCTCTGGCTTCAGTATGACATCAACCACATTATTTCCGACGCGAACCCGACTGACGTATTCCGCTCGGTGAATATCCATTTAAAGCTGACGGAGTTTGAATCAAATTACACAGACCTGACATTTCCGCTTCAGAACGGCCTTTTTCTAAGCAGTTGACACCTTAGCTACAAGTGATAAGTGATCAAAAGGAAACAAAATAGTCATTCATACACAAATTAGGTACAAGAAAAAGAATAGACAGTGAACAAAGGCTAAGCGAATCCATCATTTACATAACTCAGCCTTACCTTCCTTAATCTCACCCTCAAACATCGCTAATTTAAACTAGCTAGTTTAACTTAACAGACACTAGGATATGTTGCTAGTTTAACTTTAAAGTGTAAACTAGCTAGTATTAATTAGCGTACATATTAGCTAGTGTTTAACATAATAAGTACACTCAGCTAGGCCGTGACACTAAAGCTATGTATAAGATCAAAATTGTGGAAACAATTAAATAGTCATTCACACAAATTAGGTACAAATATATGACAATTTAATTATGTTCATGAAATTTTAAGAATTCCTATCGATTCACCATATTAATAATATTATCAACAACAACTTTTAGAATTTCATGAACATGATTAATCTCTCAGTAAATTTGCAGGGTCAAAGTTCTGGGAAACAAAAAGTCAAATGGGACAACAAACTTTTAGTGATTCTCGAAAGAGTAGATGTCATGCAGTTATACGAGCAGCAGTAAAGAATTATGTAAATATTAGGTTTAATCTTTAAATATCTTTTTGTATATATCTTAGGATCTTTGAATAGAATCTTCTAGATTAGCTTTGGCTCTAGGAGATTATAAATGTCCATTTTTGTTCTTTGTTTCAAGAAAAAGAATAGAAGCAGAATGGAACAAGCGCGCGAACCATCATTGGCAACAACCCTGCAGCTTACCTTCCTTAATCTCACCCCCAAATATCGGGGCTAATGTAAACTAAGCTAGTTTAACTTAAAGCTGTACACTGGGAGTATATGTTTGCTAGTTTAACTTATAGCGTGACATTACCTTTAGCGCCAAGGCTACGCCAAGGCATCGTGCCTAGTTTATGCCAGTAGGCACGCGCTTCTTGGTTACGCCGAAGGTGCATCGGGTCAGCGGGCTTTTCTTATGTTTACTTGGTTTCTGATTGCTATAAATGGTTCAAAGCAATATGCTCAAGCACATCATTGGCACGTGAATGATGATGAATCACCGAAACCGGTAATGAAAGAAGTCATGATGAAATCACTTTACGGGCATCCAAATATCACATGACACTACGCGCCCATACCATCTTAGATAATGGGAAGCTGACGAAGGAAGCTTTTCTTGTCAATGTGCTGTAGAGCAGAGGCTAGGTACTTTCGAGGAAACACATGTCTTATTAGATTATTTTGGAAGATTTTGGAAACTACTTCTACCAATTACAAGCACTCCCTGGTAATTTCCTCAAAGAAATGGGTACAAGTTAAGATAATATAAAAGAAGTACACTTCACACCAAAATTTATGAGCTCCCGAGGTAAAATAATGAAGCCTATTGGTTGTTTAGTAACCTTTATTTATATTAGTTGTATCCTAATATGCTCTGTCTACCTTTGTTTTGACCGTAAAGAGATGCGTGAGACATTACATTATTTGAGACAAGGCATATTCAGTACATTGTACAGCGTACATTAGTTGAATGTACACTAGAAACACACAACACAACAGCGCAACACATACTAATATAAGTCTCTGTCTTTTTGTTATACCGTAGATGTGGGATACATATTATCGAGACAAGTGTACATTAGCTAGTGTACATTAGCTAGTTACACTAGAAACACACAACACAAATTTAGCGTACACTAGCTTATTTACATAGCGTGCCTAATTCTATTTGTTGAAAAAATAAATTACTAAACCATAAAACATTCAGAAGAAACGAAAAGTTTGGAGCAAAACCTAACCTTGTACATCGAGCTCCGCCGCTTTTGTTTTCATTGCTTCGAGGATGCCACTCAATATGATATTTCTAGAAACGCGGTGAGAAATTGATTTATTTTCGCCTCTAAAATGAGAGAGATTGTGTAGTAAGGAGCAGAGAAATTATGTTTTTAACCAGTCGTCGTAGAAGGAATGGTCGCCGTGAGAATTCTAGGTGTTTTCACGTTACGTCGCGGCTTGGGAGAAGGAAGAAATTGAGTGTGCGTTTTCAGGGTGTTTCAGGTGTAACTGGCCGAGAAGGATGATATTTATATGTTCTGTGAGAAAAACGATTCCTTACTATTTATGCCCTTTCTTCGCTTTTTCTAAATAATTTCAAAATGTCAATGCCAAACAGTTGTCCAAAATCCAAACGTAATTCGAACTTAATTCAAGCATTGATTTTATTTTAATCCAAAGGCCGATACCTGCTTCTTAAGGTCTCCTTACATAATTTGGGCTTCTCATTATAATAATAATAGGACCCTATATATATATATATATATATATATATATATATATATATATACATATATACATATATACATATATATACATATATATACATATATACATATATATACATATATATATACGTATATATATAGCGTATATATATATATATATATATATATATATATATATATACGTATATATATGTATATATATACGTATATATACGTATACATATACATGTATATATACGTATTATTATATATGTATATATACAATATATATATGTGTATATATATATACATATATAAAGTTTATTGGTAACAAACTGGCTTATATTAGAACCATTTATATCACATCAGATTAAAACGACATCAACGGCCCAGATTAAAAGATAGGCGGCATTGTCGTGAATTAATGCGAACCAAATCCTCTCAAATTTCAAAATAAAATATCTCAATATCTATGAGTCGAAAAAATCGAAAACACCGATTTTTTTGTCTTGACGAGACGATTCAAACTGTATCCCCAAGATATGATATCAAAAATAATATCAACAACGTCTAATTTTTAAAACACTCATTTCATAAATGCACACCAGGCTACTTTTATTTGACTTCCAAAGAAAGATCAACATCAAAGGCAGTAAATGTTGATACTTCATCGACCAACAAATAGTGATCACATGACATCGTGATACGAAGTATCTCGGGAACGCCATTGTTGGACGCGACATATATATTCTCGTTAGTAAGCAACGCAAAATCAAGATCACCATGACAACTCAAAATGCGCTTAGGGACGTAATGAAGGCACGTTAGGGAATAACTAGCCAAGAATGAACATTGGCGACACGCAGTAAAAGAAAATTCCTTTATTATTCGTAAATCATCTCTTTTTCTACCATAAAGATATAAAAACAAATTTTTTGAAAGGTGACCACAAAGCAAAGCAAGAAAGAAAGTGTTATCGGGAAACATAGCTAGCGTTCACTTTAGCAACTAGCGTTCACTTACAAACCTAGCGTTCACTAATTAATTAGTGTTCACTAAGACAACATAGCCAGTATTCACTCTACAACTAGCGCTCACTTTACAACTAAAGAGTTCACTAATTAATTAAAGTGTTCACTAAGACAACATAACTAGTTAACTTACAATAATTAAGCTCACTCATGTAAATATACTGCTCACTAATTAATTAGCTCACTAAAGCATTAACATAGTTGTTGTTCACTTACAAATTATTGCTCACTTACGCTGTAGTTCACTAATTAATTAATGTTTCCACTAAGACAACACAAATTTACTGCCTACTTCAAGACAACATACTAAAGGTTCACTACATAAATATAACTAGTTAACTTACACTATTGCTCACTTACAAATAGCGTTTCACTAATTACCTAGTGTTCACTAAGACAATACAGCTAGCGTTCACTTACGCCTACTGCTCACTTGACAATGCCTAGAGTTCACTAATTCAATTAATGCCACTAAGACAACACAAATGCCTAGTGTTCACTAAAACAAACACATTCATTGCTCACTAAGACAACATAACTAGTTAACTTGGCGCCTAAATGCTCACTTACGCCATGCTGCTCACTAATTAATAATAAGCCACTAACACAACATAGCGAGCGTCACTTACAAACTAGTTGTTCACTTACAATGTTCACTAATTAATTAGCGTTCACTAAGGTCACAAACTTAGTGTTCACTATTCAATTGTTTTAACACTCATTTTAAGTGTTCACAAAGACAATACAACTAAGTGGTTCACTAGTCACAAAGTGAACAATACAAACAGCTGCTCACCACCACCAGCCGCTCACTTCGCACAATACAACCAGCGCTCACTAAAGACAACATACCGCTGCTCACTAAGACAACATAATAATACCACCAAGACAACATAACTAATTAAATTACGCCTATTGCTCAAATACGCCTAGTCAAGAAATGGTGGAATTCAAATCAATTCTTCATAATGTGTTTAATAAAAAAGAACAACAAGTGAAGTTAATACGGAATGATTTAGGGAAAACGTACCACTTTTACACTTCACAGTAAAGCACTAAGCTCACAACTACCAACAAGAATAGAATAAACAATTATATAATGCTTGAATATTTTGGGTTATTTCTCAATATCTATACATATCCTTCGTTTGTTAACTCTAGTCAGAATAAAACAATTCATTAATATTATTTTTTCAAAATTTACTTTCAGGATCTAGTTTGAATCTGCCCGCCAAGACAAAAAAAATCATTGTTTTCGCTTTTTTTTTGGACTTATGTATATCGAGATATTTTATTTTAATTATAGTGTTCACTAAGACAACATTCAGTGTTATTACAGACCTAATTAATTAGTGTTCACTAAGATAACATAACTAGTCACTTTATGTTAAAGCCTAGTGTTCACTAATTAATTAGTGTTCACTAAGACAATAGTGTTCGCTAAATTAGTGTTCCTACGGCTAGTGTTCACTAATTAATTAGTGAACACTAGGCTTTAAGTGTTCAAAGACAATACAACCAGTGTTCACTAATTAATTGAGTGAACAATACAACTAGTGTTCACTAATTAATTAGTGTTCACTTAAGACAATACAACTAATACAACTAGTGTTCACTAAGACAACATAGCTAGTGTTCACTAAGACAACATAGCTAGTGTTCACTAAGACAACATAACTAATTAACTTACAGCTAGTCAGTAGTGTAACAAACAATTCGTTAATGCTTAATAAAAAAAGAACAAATAAGTAAAAGAATATGAATGATTAAAAAAACGCACACTTTTACACTTCGTAAAGCACTAAGCCACAACCACTAGTCGGTAGTGTAACAAACAATTCGTTAATGCTTAATATTTTTGGTTATTTCAATATCTATACATATCCTTCGTTTGTTAACTCTAGTCAGAATAAACAATTCGTCAATATTATTTTTTCAAAATTCTATCTTGAGGATCTAGTTTGAATCGTAAAGTCAAGACAAAAATCGGTGTTTTCGTTTTTTTTTTTTGACTTATAGATATTGAGATATTTTATTTTGAAATTTGAGGGGGATTTTAAATGAAATAATTACGAAAATGCCACCCCTCTATCTTTTTTTTTTTTAATCTGGAGCATTGATGTGTTTTTAATCCAATCGATGGTTAGTGGTTTTTATGGTTCTATATAAATAGTGGTTCATTATAATAGACTATATATATATATATATATATATATATATATATATATATATATATATATATATATATATATATATATATATATATATATATACTCCTCCGTCCCACCTTAGTGTAGACTTTGCCTTTTCGTCCGTTCCACCTTAGTGTAGACTGTCCAAATTAGAAAGTTTTTTATAATTTTTTATTTGCCCTACCCCATCCACTCATTCTTTCTCTTCATTTTTCACCATACAATTTATTCAATCAACCTACTATTCACTTCACTCATTCTCTCTCTTCATTTCCTACCACACATTTTCATTATCTTAATAATATTCCTTAGTTATTGTGCCCAAACATTTAGTCTACACTAAGGTGGGACAGAGGGAGTATATATTTATACTATAGATTTTTCTTTTTTGAAATAGACTATACTGTAGTTGTTAAGTTTGGCAAAGATCACTCGTTTAAAAAAGGCTAGCTAGACCAGGGAAAAAAAAGGCCGCCAGGCCCAAAATAACCAAGGCCCAATATTTTTGTGCAGATTTTTCCCTAAAGAAGACTTAAACTCGAACTCAACTCAACTCAACTCGAGAAAGCTTAATACTCGATGAATACTGAAAACTCGTACGACAAAGACAAGTGTTTACGGCCCTATCTAAAGCCACACAAAAAGGAGAGAAAGAAAGAGAGAAAGAGAAAGGACACAGACAGAACGACTAGACTAAAATGAGACAGTAAACAACAAGACATCGCTGTCTTCTCTCTCTCTCTCTATCTTCGCTCCCGCCCTGCATGCCCTGTACTTTCTCCCCTCAAATACCCCCCTCTCTCTCTCTCAATCAACCCAATTCACTGCCGGAGATAAAGAAAAAGAATACCCATTTGCGTTCACCGGCGGGGGAGAAAATGTACTCGGGTATTCACTCGCTGCCCAATATTGGGGAGTACTCACCGGGTCAGCTTGACCCGTCTAGCTTTGTGGGGAGTGACCCTTGTTTGGTTTTGACTACGGATCCCAAGCCTCGCCTCCGGTGGACGGCCGAGCTTCATGATAGATTTGTTGATGCTGTTACTC